>JAVTVY010015729.1:0-60212 GCA_036873755.1 Hanleya hanleyi | reverse complement strand
TATTCCTACCGCACACCCAACCCATCAGATGCCCCTTCACGAATGCTTCACTTTGATACCTCACTCGATCCCATTGGAGCATTAGGGCTCCCCTAGCTCCAACACGTCTATTTTCATACCCTTCGGCCACCGCGCCTGCGCAGAATGCCGATACTTGAACCCCACACCCAGCCCATCAGAGGCTCCCTCACCTAGGCTTCACTTTAATACCTCACTCGATCCCATTGGACCATTAGGTGCTCCCCTTGCTCCAAAACGTCTATTTTCATACCCTTGGACCACCGCGCATGCGCAGAATGCCGCTATTTCAATCCCACACCCAGCCCATTAGATGCCCCTTCACCTAAGCTTCACTTTGATACCTCACTCGACCCCATCGGACCATGAGTAACTCCCCTAGCTCCAACACGGCTATTTCCATACCCTTGGTCCACACGAGTTGCCTCCCTTGCGTCAGTGTGTGCAGATGGCGCTGTGGTTAGGATCGACGCCATGATGTGGAAAGGGCGTCCCCACACCATCCTGGAGCCGCCATTTTGTTTGTTGATTTTCTGCGGAGATACACGGGGCAATAAACACTCGACCCTAGGGTGGTACAGATGCTAGACTGATCCTATTAACATGGTACAACACCTATAGATTATGTTTATTACTAGGACGTCAGCGAAATACTAGTACCCATCCTCCGTATGGCAGAACTATACAACCCAGAACAAGTCTAGACATGCCTTGATCACGCGATCGTCATGGGGAAACCCCCACTGGGGAATCCCCCCTGGGAAATCCCGCCACACTTCTGCCACAAATTTTACCCGGGGGGAACAAAAAAGTAGGTCAATATGCGCTGTAATGCTCTTATACTACTACTCCCATGAGGCTTGTTCTATCCCAGTAGAAATAATTATACAAGCAGTATTTCACATGATACATTTCATGGACAATACAGTGCTGCCGTTAAACTGGTCAGTGTTCAGCCAGATATGATTTAAGTTTTGATTTGATTAGGGAAGTTGAATTATTTTCTTTGAGCAAGTAGGGTAATTTGTTCCACTCTCGAGGACCAGCAATTTAAACAGAGTAAAGTGATAAGTTATTCAGGTAAATAGGTCTGTATAAATTGAATTGATGACCTCGAGTAGTGGTGAATGGAAGATTGGTAAAATAACAATGAAAATTTGTGGGCAGTTGACTAGGGTGATGAAAGGCTTTATGGGCGAGGAGAAGAGATGAGTAGGCATTCAACTTACAAAGTTGTAGAATTTTCTTTTCTTTAAATAAAGGCTCTGTATGGTCTAGTTTATTTGATAAAGTAATTATTCGTAGTGCCCTCTTCTGAAGTAGGAGCAATGGGTGTACGTGAGTATCGTACGTATATCCACATAAAATATTACAGTAGGATAAATATGAAAAGAGTGTTTTTGTTAATTGATGTTTTTATGAAATTTATTATTCCAATATTTCTTGACAACTTTTTGCAGATATAATTTATGTAATCAATCCAATTCAGTTTATTGTTAAAAATAACACCTAAAAATTTGAATTTCTCTACCATTTCAATTTGTGTTCCAGATGTTAATAATGGCAAGGTATCTTCGCGGTTGTTTTTATTTGTAATAGGTTTTATTAACATGTATTTTGTTTTCTGAATATTCAGCGATAAAAGGTGACAACAGAACCATCTGTAGAGTTTTTCTAATTCCAGAGACATAATATTAATAGCTTGTAAAAGATCTGTATGCGAGTATAATGTACTCGTGTCATCAGCAAATAGTATGATTTTCAACACATCAGAGACATTACTGATGTCCTTAAAGTGCTAGTGCAGCGAAATTGTCAATTTCATTTTTATCATGAATTTTTACGGTTTGGGATTTCTGCTTTAATTTAATAAAATTATCACAGAGAGTTTTAAACAGGAAGATATTATATTTTGCTACGGAACGCAAGGGAGTTAGCAGATAAAGTGCGACATTTACGGTCGCCATGTTTTCGTATATGTGACGCCATAAGTATGACATGCCGATCGACGAGCAAGCCAGCGATATGCGTAGCATATGGCGAAGGGCAATCTCCATAGACTTAATTCACATTGTTGTTGAGTTAATACTCTTGATATCCATCACTGTCTTCGTATGGTAACGTGCCAGGAATGAAAGAAAGAATCCAGTCGGTCACGTGTCCGTGCATGATCACTTAAAATGATTTATTTACCTTAATTCGTGGGCAGTACCGTACCTAGCTAAATAATATATAGCCCTCAAGAGTATGAGGGCTATAGGTCGGCCCCAGTCACCTCCAGCGAGGGTTTTAGATAATTTTATTACGAATCACCCACCTCTGAAACTGCCGTACATCTAATCTCTATCCCCTCCTGCCCACTATTTTAAAATCTTGAGCACTATTGTGAAATAGTAACGAAAATATCGCCGTCTGAATTTTCCAGTCGAATTCCACTTTAAACGCGCCATGTTAACCATATACAGTGACGTCACCAACATGGCGGCGCAGAGAGTCGAAGTTCACGACTGGAAAATTCAGACGGCGATATATGCGTCACTATTTCACAATAGTGCTCAAGATTTTAAAATAGTGGGCAGGAGGGGATAGAGATTAGAGGTACGGCAGTTTCAGAGGTGGGTGATTCGTAATAAAATTATCTAAAACCCTCGCTGGAGGTGACTGGGGCCGACCTATAGCCCTCATACTCTTGAGGGCTATATATTATTTAGCTATACCGTACCGCAGTTGGACGAATGCATGCAGTTTATACTATCTGATTGACATAGGAGGGAACGGGGTTTTCGTGGATTTATCAGTTAATATAACACATGAGCTGTCGAAACTCAAAATATATTCCAAACTCTGTCTATGCAATTATTTGTCATCAAAAATATTCCCCTGGCATTAGAAATTATTTTAAAAATCTCCAAAGTTTGTATCGTCTGAGTAGCTGGATGTTGAATACATGATCATGCCGGCAACCGGGTAAGTGAAAAGATTAGTGAGCACAGAGCTTTCTCTAGGCCAAGCACCAATATAATTTCAGAAATACTATGTAAAATATTAAATTGACGTTTACATACCGAGAAAACTAACATTCCAAAGATTTCAACTAAAGAAGATTCAAACAACAACAAAACTCAACAAACAGGACAAAGACAACATTGAAAAGCGAGTCTCTCGGGAGTATCTGAAATAAAAAATAAACATGAAATTAGTTCAACATTATTCCGAAAAAATTACATAATGCTAAAAAATTGTCTAATGTGATAATAAACGAGAAGGGTGCAAGATCATTTTACCGATAGCACAGAAAAATATACAAAACAAATGTAAATTCTGATAAAAAAATATTACCGGTATTCAACAATTTTGAATGGCTTTTTCTTTTCTTAAACTTATGAACAGTTTACATTTGCTTTCATAACCGATCATATTGTGGAATGCAAATAGAATATAGATCTAGAGTGAATGGAAGAAATTCTTAATAAAGCCTTCACTTTTTGCACAAGAAATTAAACCGGAATGTGAAATTGAAGACCGAAGACTGTTGTTTTTGCTTTTGGCGCGCGGACCTCGGCGAGCGCACTTCAGACGGGCCGCTTCAGACGTCATGATGGATTTCATTCCAATTTATAGCATATAATATTATGTTTTTAGATCTAATTTAAAGTTGATTGTAATGGGAAGAAGAAAACATATATCTCAGAGAATCTGGGGATAATGAAGATCGATCTTCGTTATTTTCTTAAAGTTGGAAATCCTTCCGTGTAATGATAAGTGATACACCGTACATGCAGCCATATATGCATTCATGCAGGCATACAAAATGCGGACACTGGCAGATAAATTTTATAAATATCATACAAAACACATTTATATAGACTCCAGATTCTAGGTAATTAATTTGACCAGATAAAAATAATAATGGAACTGCTCAGTGGAATTTGAAGTCATTTCTATGGCAATGAATTCAATTTAGCCTACATGGTTGCACACGGTAGGCTTTGCTCGGTCGCGGATGCGGGGCTTTTTGTATCTTTATTAGGTCCATAAAATTGTCTGTATTCATTCACAAGTATGTCTAATAATAAACCGTTGTCATACTTAATTTTCTGGCGAACATTAAATTCAAAAATGTTATTAAACAAACCAGTATATTGGCCTCGAGGACGGGCTTGCATCCCTCCAACACTGTCCGCCATGCAGAGCCCAGACTCAAGCTGACCATCTGTCATACTTATGACGTCATCATATTTGTAAACAAAGCCAATGAAAACGGTCGCACTTTTAAGAGCACAATTGCACGCCCTTTTCCTTTTGAAATAAGAACTTCTCCTTGTCCGATTTTCCTCATGGATATAGCAAATTAATCATGAAAGAATAGAGAATCAAATTATTTAATAAAAATTTCGCTGCATTAGCAGTTTAATGTAAATCAGGACATCAATTCCAGCGTTATGGAATTACAAGGTACCCATATTTTTTCTTCTTCTGAACCCCTGTTATTACTCGTCCATGGGAAAATCTGTTTTGGAATATCCTTTTCTAATTCTATTACTAAGAACTGTAGGATGAGAGAAAAAAAGGGAAATACAATTGTTTTTTACCTCGTCACGTGACATTCCAATACCGCGTTACGGAATTACAGTGAATTAACCTCCTTATGAAGACGTGTAGGTTACATATATATTCCATCAAAACTCGAACGTTTCTCATTTAATTCCTGATTTTATTCGAATCCTGAGCGCCTGGACTACATTATATCTGATTTCCATCAAGTAAAGTTTCAAATTGATAAATGTGGTTAAGCAAACCTGCGTTACGGAATTACATTTTGGTCCATCTTTTAAGAAGTTACGATTTTTCCTATTTTACAAGTTTCGATTTTATTCGGTCTAAAAAATTCTGAGGACAGACCGAAGCACATGAATTCTGTTGTTATGTCCCCGGGAAGGCACGTGTATTCGATTAAATGTGAAAGAGCGATAATGGCTGGTCAACAACATGGGCAAAATTGTCCAGGAAGGACATAACCGAAATTTTGAATTTTGTTATGGAATTACATTTTGGTTGAATATTTCGTGGAATTGATGAGGAAGAGAATTGGTCCAAGAACTGAACCTTGAGGTACGCCACAAGAAATGGACATAGGTTCAGAATTAAAGATGTAATCAGCCTCAAATCTGGGCTGAAATCGATGTCTCTCAAACTCAGCGAAAGTGACATATGTTACAACAGGTACAAAATGAAACACATCTGACCACAAGAAACTAAACTTGTTGCTACCACTCACGAGAAAATAGAAGGAGTTGATCTTTAAAAATAAACAGCATGGCATGCCATTTATTTTTTCACGGCCGTGTCAACAAGCGTATACACACGTGTGGTGCATTCTACCCACAGGCATTTGATAAGGGTCAGTATAAGATGGGTATATCAGTAATATCCTAATTATCCGTGGTAGTTATGTATCTATATATATGGACCCCACCAACTAAGGTCGCAGACAAGGTACCGCACTGTCCATTACAACCAGAATTTAGATAGAAATTTCCAAGGGAAAAGTCACAGTTCATACTTTGCACATACCTTTTATTCAATAAATGATGTTTGTTGAACGTACCTGCTGCATTGATTTTAATTATTTACTGCAACAAAAAGATGTATTTCATGTAACTCGACAAATATGGTTGAAACAATTTTGTTAACAACGTCAACCGAATCTGAGGAGATACACGGCATTTGATAGGCCAATATCGCTGTCTCTGTCAGCTCTCTGATCAGTGAAATGCCGTCTCTCTGAAAAGTAGATTTCCGCATTCCATGGAATTTGTGATGACCGTAGCAACCAGTGCATTGACCAATCAAACGACTGGTACTTGTTACGTTTCGGAAAACGTTGTTAAGAGAATTTCAAACAAGATGGCGAGTGATTTACCTTCACTCCGTGTTAGAAGAATGGGGTATATATAACATTATGACAATATTGAGTATATAAAGTTTTATTTGTTACTACACCCACATAAAGGTCAATTGTGATTCATTTATCAAATGAATAACTAACTGTGGGCCAGAGAGCATCCATCCATACTGACTCCATGTTACTAGTATATGGGGTATATATAACAGCATGAGAAGGGCGAGTACACTACACATACATATCATTTTAATCACTACAAAGACAAATTGGTGACTGATGACAAGCCATCCATTACTGACCCTTATCAAATGCCTGTGATTCTACCAACGTATGCTATGCGACATCACCGAACCGTTGGCACGAGCCATGACGCTATCCCATGGCTGCAGCTGTGCAGCCTTCAAATTCGTGAGCGTCGCCACGTCACTCATACGTCACGCAGTGACGTCATTTTCCTCTCCGCGTACAACACACACTCAATGGCGAGACAGAAAAGCCGTCGAAGCGGAGAGAGTTACAAATTTCTCTGACAAGATATTCTTGCATTCGTTGTATATGACGATCCCACTGTCATCAAATATAATACATATGATGCTTTGGTGATCTTCCCTGCTGAAAAAACGCACAGGGGAGAGTTTACAAAATCCATCCATTTTGAGGCTGATTACATCTTTAAATGTTACCGCCTGAGTTCTGTCTGCTAAGTAGCTTCTAAACCAGTCATTTGAAACACCCCGAAAACCATAATGATCTAATTTAGATAGAAGAATATCATGATTTACTGTATCAAATGCTTTGGAAATATCTAATAAAGTCACGATACTATGGTTTTTGGATTCTTTTGCAGTAACAAGATCATCGTACAATGAACAGGCTGCAAGAGATGTAGACTGGTTAGGCCGAAATCCATATTGATTGTCAGAGAGTATATTATTTGAATCTAGGAAATTCATAACCATTGAGACAGCGAGCTTTTCGAGCATTTTGCTAAAACATGGCAGGACGGATATTGGTCTGTAGTTTGAGAAGGTAGATGGGTCTCCAGATTTATACATCTGGTACGACACCAGATGTAAATGAAAGAAACGTGATAAACGATAGAGGAGCAGAAATATAATCAGAGACAAGCTTAACCAGAGAAGTTCGAATACCATCCCGGCCTGGTGCCGTTGATTTGAGATTCAAAATTGTTTGTTTGACATCCTCTGGTGTAATAGCCGAGAATTTGAAGTTATTGTGCGTACGATTGTTCAGTACGATCTTTAAAATGCGTACGATCTTTAAAATTTGCAGTCGTATTCGATATGTGGGAGTCTAAATCGGTAGCTACAGAGCTGAAATACTCGTTGAATTTTGTGGCAAACTAGTCCGCCATGTTGAGGCATCTAATGGGCTGGGTGTGGGGTTGAAATATCGGCATTCTGCGCATGCGCGGTGGCCAAAGGGTATGAAAATAGACGTGTTGGTGTCGAGGGGAGTCCCTAATGGTCCAATGGAGTTGAGTGAGGTATCAAAGTGAAGCCTAGGTGAAGGGGAATCAGATGGGCTGGGTGGGTGCATGTAAAATTTTCCCTGAAACCGATTGGGTCGAGTGAGGTATCAAAGTGAAGCTTATGTGAAGGGGCATCTGATGGGCTGTGGGGTTGAAATATCGGCATTCTGCGCATGCGCGGTGGCCCAAGGGTATGAAAATAGACGTTTTGGAAGCTAGGGGAGCCACTAATGGCCCAATGGGGTCGAGTGAGGTATCAAAGTGAAGCATTCGTGAAGGGGCATCTGATGAGCTGGGTGTGGGGTTGAAATATCGGCATTCTGCGCATGCGCGGTGGCCGAAGGGTATGAAAATAGACGTTTTGGAGCTAGGGGAGCCACTAATGGTACACTGGGGTCGAGTCAGTTATCAAAGTGAAGCATTCGTGAAGGAACATCTGATGGGCTGGGTGCGGGGTTGAAATATCGGCATTCTGCGCATGCGCGGTGGCCAAAGTGTATGGAAATAGACGTTTTGGAGCTAAGGGAGCCCCTAGTGGATCAATGGGGTCGAGTGAGGTATCAGAGTGAAGCATTCGTGAAGGGACATCTGATGGGCTGGGTGTGCGGTAGGAATATCATTCTGCGCATGCGCAGACGCAATGCGGAGCTCTCGTCCAATCAGAAGCGAGTATTTCAAATCCGTCACAGAGCTCTCGTCCAATCAGAAGCGAGTATTTTGCCCCGGTGCATTATGGGCCATATCCAAGATGGCGGCACGTGTGTTCAAGATGGCGGCACATCCGGTGTCGGAAACTGGCCATTTCGTCGGGATGCGGTCACCTAGTGTCGAAAACTGGACCCTGTATGGGTCCCGCTATACCTTTTGGAGCTAGGGGAGCCACTAATGGTCCAATGGAGTTGTATGAGGTATCAATGTGAAGCCTATGTGAAGGGGCATCCAGACATGGGTGGGTGCATGTAAAATTTTCCGGAAAAAGAAAAAAAATACGGAACACGGACTTTATCGAAAAATCCGGGAAAATGCCTATATGGGGTATGGGGGGTATATAGGTCGCCGGGCTTAACGGGGCTTGTGACACTTGAGAGAACAACAACAACAACAAGTTTTTTTCATATAGTTTATTTTCCCCAATGTTACATCATACCCACGCTGGGGGAGCCGCGTTGGGTATGTTTACAGCTCAAAAAGACTTTTGCCCAATCAGAGGCCACCATTTGCATCTGTCCTATTCGTTCCTGTCCGTTAGATTCTTGTCCAATCAGAAGTCTCCATTTCAGCAAGTTCCATCTTCGGCCATGTTCGCTCTGAACCGTTCATTCTAATCATCGTCGGACAGGCCTGGATATTCTTCGGGCAGCATGTCCTGAAACAGTTGTTTGCGCATTCTGATCGCATTTTCCAGGGCCTCGGTGGGTGGTAGCCCCATAGCCTCTTCCAAGTGACGCTTGGTCTTCATGATGGACCTGTGCGTGGGATCGTCTTTCATTTCAAGCGGTAGTAAGGTATACTGTTCATAGATCGCCATGGCTGTTTTGCTGATGCGGGGGCGCATTTGGGTGTACGTCTGTTGTAAATTATCCTCTCCGGCGTCCTCAATCGCTGCAGCGTAAGTATTGATAGCTGCTGTCACAATACGATCCCAGAAGGTAGGTTCTGCCTCACTTTCTACGGACGTGTGCTGACTATCTGAGGTCAAGCTCCCCGCATCACTTGATAGACTCTCGGCAATCTCTGTTTCGGTATCAATCGGTACACTCTCAGCAGTCTCTGTATCAGCATCCGCCTCAACGGACTCCTCAGAGTCGTCAATCCCATGTATAGTTTTCTGGTGTCGCATCATATCGTAATGTCTGGTGAATGTGCGTTCGCACTCAGAGCAAGTATAAGTCATGTTGACGGTTGAACGTCGACTGTGCGTGTTTTTGGAAATACGCTCGCTTTTATAGACAGTAACGCCCGTCAACGCTTAGCTTAACGCTTCAACGCCCTGGTGAATTAGCTCAGAAGCTCTGATTTCCATGGAATTGACACCAATTCTTCGAAATGCAGCGACGCCCGTCAACGCCCGTCGTTACGCCTTAACGCCCGTCTCAACGCCTTAACACACTTTCTTAACGCTTTAACGTCGTTTAATGATGCGTTCGAACAAATGTTGCTTTGTGCTATTGCTCTGACACACGCCGCTTTCCAGTTCATGCCCGAGATTTTCAACATCGACGCTGTTCTTTCAATTTCCATATGGACTGGGTCCTTATCCAACAATTTCATATGGGTCAGTAAGTCGGCATACTGCTGACGTAAAGCCCGTCGTAGTCTGGGTGCCAATTTGTTATGGGCTAAAATTGCGGCTTCCTCTTTCGAATACCCTTTGCGTTGAAACTTGTTTTCTGTGACCTCCAACATCTCGCCCATCTCGGCGTCCATACTTTCTTTGAACAAATCCTTCCATAACCTCGAGTTCACATTATGTTTTTCAACCTCGGGTTGGTCCTTCACGGTTGGGTGATATTCCGGGACTGGTGGTATGAAGGAGGCCCGCTGTACGGGGTGGGTTGCTGCTTCACCAGATGTGGACTCGGTGGATGGTGTAGGGGCTGTGGTGATGCCTCGCCGGGTAACAGGTGGGTCGTCAGCCGACGATCTTCCGGGGTATGGGCTTTTAAATCTACGAACAGGTAGCCGTACGGACGACTTGTCGCTCCTTGAAACGCCTGCATGAAATGGTCGATGTTCTGAGGATAAATTCGACTACCAAACACACGGATTTGTGCTCTGTCAATGGGATTGGAGAACAACACAAAGTATTGGCAGTTCAAGGCAATATCTCTGGACGCCTTCCCTTGAGGAAAGAGATTCTGAGTCAAATAGATGACGGACAGATTGCGATGATGGGACCCTTTGGTGAATAGGTCGGCGATTTTCGAATTGTCCTTGGCCGCACTCATCAGATCATCGAGGACTACCACGTTGGTCTGCTCGGAATCGAAGTAATAGGGTTCGTCTATGTCGTGAGGAATTCCTGGGACAACGCTCACATTCTGTAATCGCGTAGTTTCGTAGGAGGACTGCCACTGGCTATAACACCAAACAACACGTGTCGGAGCTGGGGTTGCCACACCTTCCTCTATAAACTTCATCACCCAGGACGTTTTTCCACACCCCGTAGGGCCGCTCACCGTCATCGTATAGGGATGTCCTTCGCCACTTTGCATGTGACCTCTGTGAGGTCACTTCCGCTTCCGTTCACGTGACCGGAACTGACCTTTGACCCCTGCGCGCAATTTTTATCCGGTATTGTAGGCGCGCGCAGGGGTCAAAGGTCAGTTCCGGTCACGTGAACGGAAGCGGAAGTGACCTCACAGAGGTCACATGCCTCACAGAGGTCACATGGAAATGTCACTTCCGAGCTCTGAACTCCACGCGCTTTGAGCTCCAAGAGCTCCGATCCAAGAGCTCTGCCACACGGGAGCTCCCACCACCACCACAAGCCGTTGACGCCCTCGCGCGTGTGAGTGAGTGAGTGAGTGAGTGAGGCGTGCAAAACGCCCGTGAGGCATCCCCAACGCCCGTCTTAACGCATGGACGCACTAACGACGGTGAGTGAGTGAGTGAGTGAGTGGTCATATAAGGTCGTTTGTACACTACACCTCAGTCTGTATCCATCCTTTGACCGGGTACCATGTCGAGTACATGTCCGTTCTGTCAAAAGACACTCTCTCGTCGTGACAATATGCCCAGACATATGCGTCTAACGCATAGACAAGAGACACCACCAAATCCCGCTATAGGTCCACCAAGTGGCGTAGGACATCCCTATACGATGACGGTGAGCGGCCCTACAGGGTGTGGAAAGACGTCCTGGGTGATGAAGTTTCTAGAGGAAGGTGTGGCAACCCCAGCTCCGACACGTGTTGTTTGGTGTTATAGCCAGTGGCAGCCCTCCTACGAAACTACGCGATTACAGAATGTAAGCTTTGTCCCAGGAATTCCTCACGACATAGGCGAACCCTATTACTTCGATTCCGAGCAAACAAACGTGGTAGTCCTCGATGATCTGATGAGTGCGGCCAAGGACAATTCGAAAATCGCCGACCTATTCACCAAAGGGTCCCATCATCGCAATCTGTCCGTCATCTATTTGACTCAGAATCTCTTTCCTCAAGGGAAGGCGTCCAGAGATATTGCCTTGAACTGCCAATACTTGTTGTTCTCCAATCCCATTGACAGAGCACAAATCCGTGTGTTTGGTAGTCGAATTTATCCTCAGAACATCGACCATTTCATGCAGGCGTTTCAACGAGCGACAAGCCGTCCGTACGGCTACCTGTTCGTAGATTTAAAAGCCCATACCCCGGAAGATCGTCGGCTGACGACCCACCTGTTACCCGGAGAGGCATCACCACAGCCCCTACACCATCCACCGAGTCCACATCTGGTGAAGCAGCAACCCACCCCGTACAGCGGGCCTCCTTCATACCACCAGTCCCGGAATACCACCCAACCGCGAAGGACCAATCCGACGTTGAAAAACATAATGTGAACTCGAGGCTATGGAAGGATTTGTCCAAAGAAAGTATGGACGCCGAGATGGGCGAGATGTTGGAGGTCACAGAAAACAAGTTACAACGGAAAGGGTATTCGAAAGAGGAAGCCGCAATTTTAGCCCATAACAGATTGGCACCCAGACTACGACGGGCTTTACGTCAGCGGTATGCCGACTTACTGACCCATATGAAATTGTTGGATAAGGACCCAGTCCATATGGAAATTGAAAGAACAGCGTCGATGTTGAAAACCTCGGCCATGAACTGGAAAGCGGCGTATGTCAGAGCAATAGCACAAAAGAAACATTTGTTCGAACGCATCATTAAACGACGTTAAAGCGTTAAGAAAGTGTGTTAAGGCGTTGAGACGGGCGTTAAGGCGTAACGACGGGCGTTGATGGGCGTCGCTGCATTTCGATGAATTGGTGTCCATTCCATGTAAATCAGAGCTTCTGAGCTAATTCACCAGGGCGTTGAAGCGTTAAGCTAAGCGTTGATGGGCGTTACTGTCTATAAAAGCGAGCGTATTTCCAAAAACACGCACAGTCGACGTTCAACCGTCAACATGGCTTATACTTGCTCTGAGTGCGAACGCACGTTTACCAGACATTACGATATGATGCGACACCAGAAAAATATACATGGGATTGAAGACTCCGAGGAGTCCGTTGAGGCGGATGCTGATACAGAGACTGCTGAGAGAGAGTGTATCGACTGATACCGAAACAGAGATTGCTGAGAGTCTATCTAGTGATACGGAGAGCTTGACCTCAGATAGTCAGCACACGTCCGTGGAAAGTGAGGCAGAACCTACCTTCTGGGATCGTATTGTGACAGCAGCTATCAATACTTACGCTGCAGCGATCGAGGACGCCGGAGAGGATAATTTACAACAGACGTACACCCAAATGCGGCCCCGCATCAGGAAAACAGCCATGGTGATCTATGAACAGTATACCTTACTACCGCTTGAAATGAAAGGCGACCCCACGCACAGGTCCATCATGAAGACCAAGCGTCACTTGGAAGAGGCTATGGGGCTACCACCCGAGGCCCTGGAAAATGCGATCAGAATGCGCAAACAACTGTTTCAGGACATGCTGCCTGAAGAATATCCAGGCCTGTCCGACGATATTTAGAATAAACGGTTCAGAGCAAACATGACCGAAGATGGAACTTTCTGAAATGGCGACTTCTGATTGGACAAGAATACATCTAACGGACAGGAACGAATATGACAGATGCAAATGGTGGCCTCTGATTGGGCAAGAGTCTTTTTGAGTTGTAAACATACCCAACGCGTCTCCCCCAGCCTGGGTATGATGTAACATTGGGGAAAATAGACTATATGAAAAAACTTCTTGTTGTTGTTGTTCTCTCATGTGTCATCCTTGTTGTTGTTGTTGTTCTCTCACCGGTCTATATCATGGCGTCAAGGCGTTATGTTAGAGCGTTAAGGCGTAACTACAAGCGTTGACGGGCGTCAGTGCATTTCGAAGAATTAGTGACAATTCCATGGAATATCTAGAAAATCAGAACTTCTGAGCTATTTCACCAGGGCGTTGAAGCGTTAAGCTTGGCGTTGGCGGGCGTTGCTACAATATGACGCCTCATACGACGCATTCGGACCAAGGATGGTCCCTCTCTACACCAAATACCTTCCTTTCACTGCCCCAAAATGTCCACTTTGGCTACTACTCGTACTGATGACGTCACCAATGACGTCACAGATGACGTGAACATCCCTCAAATCGGGGTCTACACCCCAAGAGCTACAAAATGACACCTCACACGACGCATTCGAACCGTGAATAGCCCATCTCTAACCCAAACACACCCACACAAACCCCCAAAAATGTCTGCTTTCTATACTACGGCCAGGCTGCGCATGCGCAGAATGACCCTATTTCTACCCCACATCCACGCCATCAGATGCTCCACTACATATGCTTCACATTGATACCTCACACGACCCATTCGAACCGTGAATAGCCCATCTCTAACCCAAACACACCCACACACCCCAAAAAATGCCTGCTTTCTATATTACGGCCAGGCTGCGCATGCGCAGAATATTGACAACGTACGAGTGAGTGAGTGAATAGGGTTTAACGTCGCTTTCAACATTTTTTCAGCTATATCACGACGGGAAGGGAAGGGAGGGGAGGGGCAGGGGTACCCACTTGTAACAGAGCAGATCTAATGCTGCCATCTTATAGTGCTGTCCCACTGAAATATCATGCCGTAGGCAGACATGACACCCCACTCAGTCACATTATACTGACACCGAGCGAACCAGTCCTTGTTCTATCCTCTTAATGCTGAGCGTAAGCGAGGGAGCAACAAGTTCCATTTTTCAAGTCTTAGGTATGACCCGGCCTGGGATCGAACCCAGTACCTACCGCTTACGAGGCCGACGCTCTAACCATTAGACCACCGCAGTACGAACCATTAGTGTAGTCAAGTGCTCCTGCATGAGAGCTTCAAAATAAGACCTCATACGACACCATTGGACCACCAGGGACTCACCTAGACTCTAACACGTCCACCCAGTATGGATTTATACATACATTGGGCTTATACCCCAGTATATGGGCCTATATGGGGCTATAGACAGACCTCGAACTTTTTTCAAACATTTCACCGTTTCGTGCCGGGACACTTCCTATCATATTTGTCTTGACGAGACTAAGAAAACAAATCCAAACAACCATACCGCAAATGTCTAGAAGTAGGTTTCCCAGTGGGACAAACATTGGACCTATACCTCCATAACCCGTACATGGGTCTATAGACAGACCTCGACCTTTTTTCAAAAATTTCACCGTTTCGTGCCGGGACACTTCCTATCATGTTTGTCTTGACGAGACTAAGAAAACAAATCCAAACAACCATACCGCAAATGTCTAGAAGTAGGTTTCCCAGTGGGACAAACATTGGTCCTATACCCCTAGTATGGGACTATATGGGTCTCCCTGAACTTTTTCCAAAAATTTCAACGATTCCCTCCGCGACTCTTCCTATCATGTTTGTCTTGACGAGACTAAGAAAACGAGACCCCACAACCTATACCGCAAATGTCGAGAAGTAGGTTTCCCAGGATGGTCCTATACCCCATATAGCCAGCCTATAGGCCTATATACAGACCTCGGTGACTTTTTCCAAAAATTCCGCCGATTCGCTCCGGGACCCTTCCCATTGTCATTTTCTTGGCGAGACGAGAAAAACGCGACCCCACAAGCCATAGTAAAGCCCACGAAAAAAATTGACCATCCCCATACCCCATACAGGCATTTTCCAAGTCCGAGTTCCGCTTTTTTTCTGGAGAAATTTTTACATGCACCCACCCCATTGACTTGATAGGCAGGCCCCGATAAGCCCGGGGACCAATATTGGCCCTTTTGGCTAGGGTTGATAGGTGTTTTCCCCTATTTTAGGAGTAAACTCCGTGTTCCGCTTTTTTTCTGGAGAAAGTTTTACATGCACCCACCCATGACTGGATGCCCCTTCACATAGGCTTCCCATTGATACCTCATACAACTCCATCGGCCCATTAGGGGCTCCCCTAGATCCCAAAACGTCTATTTCCATACCATTTTCCCACAATTCCCTGTCTGCGAATGCGTAGAATGGTGACAACGCTCGAGCCACTAGTCCAGTCAGATGCCCCCTCACATAGGCTTCACATTGATACCTCATACGACTCCATCGGCCCATTAGGGGCTCCCCTAGATCCCAAAACGTCTATTTCCATACCCTTTTCCCACAATTCCCTGTCTGCGCATGTGCAGAATGGTGACAACGCCCGAGCCGCTAGTCCAGTCAGATGCCCCTTCACGAATGCTTCACATTGATACCTCATATGACCCCATTGGACCATTAGTAGCTCCCCTAGCTCCAAAACGTCTATTTTCACACCCTTTGGCCACCGCGCATGCGCAAAATGCCGATATTTCAACCCCAAACCCAGCCCATCAGATGCCCCTTCACGAATGCTTCACTTTGATACCTCACTCGACCCAATCGGTCCACTAGGGACCCACCTAGGTCACAAAACGTCTATTTAGGTATTCCACGTATACATTAACATTGGAAGTCAACCCATGGGACTACTTTCTGTCCGCGGAGGCAGACCGCATCACCGCGGATGAATACAAAGGTCAAAGAACTATTTTTGACCTGCAAAAATTGGAACTCTCCTGTATTCGGAGGTATTTTTTGGTCACAAGACTGGTGGCGCCCTCTGGCGGCTATCTTCGGAAAAATTGTTCAAACAGAGTTATCTGCCCTTAAATGATCTAGAATTTCCACTTTATATACTACTGGGGAACAATAGGATACTTGAACATTTAGAACACAAGGACGAGGATTACTAGGGTGTTGGGGGCATGAACCATTATTGAAGAAAGTGGGTTGGAGAGAAATTCGATGGGTAATATATTAAATGTTGAGTGGATGGGGAGGATGAGTAGCTATTGGGAGATTTAAGTATGAATGTCCATGGTGATAATTGGTCAAAGTTGCCACTAAGAATCGGTCCGAGAAGAGAGAATGAGGGGGTTTGACAGATGGAAATATTATGTGATACTTCTGTAGTTATGGAAAAACAAGGTATATCGTTTACTAAGAATGTGGGGATTACACAGTGTCTATGTGACACTCTTAAGAGGGATCATGAGTAGGGCGGGTTGGGGGAAACGGGTCGCACGGCGTGTTCGCACGACCTGTGCCCAAGTACATCCATCCATCCATGTGATGCAATGGATGCTATTAATAACTGCGTAGGGGTGACAACTTGTTAGGTGATAATCAAGGGCGTAGGCAACGGGGGGGCTTGGGGAGGCTTGAGCCCCCCCCCCCCAAATTTTGACGGCCGGCAAAAAAAAGAAGAACAAAACAAACAAACAAACGAAAAAAGGAAAGAAAGAAAGAAAAAGAAACCTAACATAGCATATAAGATCACTATCTTATTCAATTATTACAGGAGAAGTAAACTTATCACCGCCAGTGCATACCATCAGGCCTTAAATAAGATTGCAATTGATCGGTGATCAAAGCCATAGATTGACGATTTCGGGCTCCAATCGAGAATGGAATAGTGTGCTCCAAATCCAATCAAATGCCGCCTATTTGGACGGAAAACATCAAAACTTTCGATAAGGAGAATTTTTCCTACGAAGTAGGCTACAGATCGCAAATTGTCCGGTAATGAGTCAGTGAGTCAGTCCATTCGAATCCTTTCGTCGGCAAAATAAGGAGAACCGTTGACATTAGAACCTTGATTTTTGGCATGAACGTGCATTAGGGCATTGTTACCAGCAAGTTCTGATCTGAAATAATTTTGGATTTTAGATTTATAATTAACACTTCAGTATATTGTTATAGATATATGTAAACTGTAGCCTTTAACGTGTATCCTATTTCACATCCAAACATTTCATCATTGACCACATCAGGCTTCAAATTCAGGTCAAATTACCGGCTAAAAATACCCTGTCATTTGATCCACATTCCACTGTATGCCACATGGCCCTATTACTGAGGTTAATCTTAACGTGCATCTGGGACAATTCCATAATTGCCCGACAGCATAGGCCTACTGCATATACCCTCAAACAATCAGCGCTGTTTGCATAACTTAAATTGTTAAACCATATCATTGAAATAATATAGCAGAAAACATTGATGTGAGTTATGATATGTACACTATGAGCAAAAACATGTTCATAATGTGCTAATCGGATAGTTAGGACAATCATCAGAGAGTGTGTGACTTGGATTCAAGGGTTAAGACTTTGGAGGGAAATACAATTTTGACAGCAGAAATATGACCCCGCCATTTGCTGATTAGAGCGATAAAACAGGGTAGGCTAAATGGACCCTTTTCAATGCAGTATTTCTTGGCATGGATGTGAAAATATGAGGACATACTTTGGGTTTTTTTGTACCTCTTGAATATTGACTATATATCACACTTGGATATAATTTGAACAAAAAATTACATGTGTAAACAAAATATGTCTAAATTTCTCTTGTCATTTCAAATCTTGATCCATTTTGATTCCTTGATTAGGGGATACAGAATCACTGCCACGGAATGTGTTGGTGTGTCACAGCAATGCAATTCCGATTCACACAACGAAGCTGAGGTGGTTTAACGTTTATCAATGAAGAAAATCACCGATCAACCGCCATAGAATATAATGTGAAACAAGAAAACCGGAATAGTACATTCATCAGATTGCCGATACCCAAAATGTGTTGTCTCATATATCTAGATAACAACGTGATGTAGATACGCTATTTATTCGTCTTTGTACCGGTTATGCTCAGGAGAATGACATAGAATCATTATTATCTTGTGCATAGAAGGTGTTGGTCTTGAATTGAATTACCGTAAACTACATAAATGCTACCTTTCTACTATAGTACTATATATAAAAATTTGTTGTATTGTTGGGAAAACAATGTGATTCAAAAAGTTGTTTTGATCCTGGACAAGGGCACTGAAAACCATTAAAGAGATGTAAATGTATTTTCACACTTAAAGCTTGAAATCTACTGAACCTATATTATTCAATCTGTTTCCTTTAATTAAAAAATTGTAAAATTAAATCGGCGATCGTTATTTATTTTGGAATGAAGGCGCATTAGGATACTGTTACCAACAAGTTCTGAGCTGACCTACTTTTGATGAAAATTTCTGGTGATTTTTGATGAAAATCACTGGCGATTCTGACTTGGGCGGTGCCCATCTTAATATAGGCAGGATTTCAACTGGGGGTGGGGATTTCCAAGAGTTCCGTTCGCGTTCGAGTCCTAATGCCTACTCTACTTCGTAGGTCCTGTGACGTTAGTCACACTGCTCATTTCGTAACTTTTCCACTATAAACTTATTTTGTTTTTCAATTGAGATCCCAGTACTTCTTTATTCACAAACAAGAGATATACAAACTCCCAACTACTTTTCATAAAGAAACCCTAGAAATAAACCTACTGTCTTTCCCAGATAATAAATCCCAGACGTTTTTGGTGATATTTCAGAAAAATTTTATCATACAACATTGAAACTTCACACAGTATATAAACTAAAAAGCCCGAATTGTATTTCTGTCTTTCATTAAAATTTGTTGAGAACTGACCAAAGCCACCGATATATCTACCATGTTATTTTGGGGCCACGATAACTTTGATCTGCCATTGTTAAAACATGCGAGCTTGACGTAAAAAGTCAAAAATATCTCACAAATTTCCCATCTAATTTTTGTTTTCGCGATTTATTGAGAACTGCTGGAGGGGAATAAATTTAGTATTTTTTTTATCTACTGTGTGAAGTTTCAATGTTGTCGGATAAATTGTCCCAGAAATATCGTCGGAAACGTCCGAGACGAAACGTGCTCAGACACGCGCTGCTATCGGGGCACGATAGTATTGTCTAAGGATTAACTTGAATTATAGTGCAAACCCGAGACTGAATGATCACTTGAGCTTGTATCTCATTGCAGTGATCGTCTTTGTTATGAGACATTTTGGGATAAATCAAAGTTCAGTTGTTACAACGTTATACTACTCAGGTGCTCCCAGAGAGTGCCAATTTACCGTCAAGTTTCAAAAAAAAATCTTAAGCCCCTCTCAGACTCTCCCCCTCTCAAGCCCCCCCAAATCTGACAACTTGTCTACGCCCTTGGGTGTGTCGTTGAATGCAAATCCAAACGCCTTGCTCCAATTAATTGTTCTAGATATGGTAAAGGTACACGTTGTTATATGACAGCCTTTCTGTAATTACAGCCCAGTTCGCGAATAAAACAATGAATCGGCGGTTTGTCACTCAGTAGCCTCTCCCCTAACATAGCTATACTGTTTGGAAGGCGCCCATTTCAGCTAACCGAATAGCTGTCTTCGGAACTGTAAAGGTGCATTCTACTGCTGCCAGGAGCCCTGTGATGAGGTTGGGTAGGTTATGGCTAAACTGATCCGAATATGATAAGCTACAAAGTCACAAAGCTTCAGCTCTCAATTTTTCTGCGTTTCGGAGCACGATAAATAAGTTCACTGGGGTAGGGGGAGGCCAACTCCATGCCAGATGGTTAGGGAAACCCTCGTGGCCTTGGTCAAGATGGATAATTGCAATCATACAAGGAATCTGCATGAAAGTTATGTCATGTGCAAAGTCTGTTTTCTATATATCTACTTTATTTACGTTATTTTTGGCACGAACATAGCGAGCTCTTGAGTCAAAGTACCCGGATACCAAATCTGGAAAGAATCCGTTCAGGTTTCAAAAGTTATTGTCCGGTAACGAAATTTTAATATGCCCTCACGTGGTGCCACCGCGAGGCGAAGCGGCACGAAAAACAACCCGGAGCGGGAACTTGAAGAAAGATACACACATACCAAATTTGGAAAGCAGGTTTTCAGGTTTTCAAGTTACTGTCTTGAAACACAATTATAAGTTGACAATCCGAAGCGAGATTTAGGGGCAAGGTATCCAAATAACAAATTTGAAATGAATCCGCTCAGGTTTTTAAAAATTACTGTCTGAATTTGCCCCAGGTGGCGCCACATATACAATCCCAAGCCAGATCTTGCGGCCACATTTGTAAAGAATTAACTGGTTCAGGTCTTCAAAAGTTATTGTCTGGAAATGCAATTTATATATATTACAAAAATTTTAACTCAGCTTCCAGGCGTTACCTATATGCGGACCGGCACGTAGAACAATCCCAAACGAGATTTTGAGACCAGGTCCCTCGACATTGAAAACAGAGTATTGAATCTGTTCAGTTTTGCAAAAGTTTTAACTTAGCTCCCAGATGGTGCCACCAAAAGGCGAATCGACACAACTTATTGTCTGGAAATGCAATTTATGTCTTGATCCGGTCACCTATAGTCGAATCGGCACCACCTATATGCGGACCGGCACGAAAAACAATCCTAAGCAAAATTTTGAGAAAAGGTCTCCCGGCATTGAAAATAGAGTATTGAATCTGTCCAATTTTGCAATACTGTTAACTTGGTTCCCAGATGGCGCCATCTGTAGACGAATCGATTCAAGAAACAATCTCAAGCAAACAAATTTGGGAAGTTTCCGTTCAGGTTTCCATAAGTTATTTTCTCGAAAAGGAACTGACCCCAGGTGGCACCACCTAGAGGCAGAACGGCACGAGAAACAATCCCAAGAGAGATCTTAAAACAAGGACCCACTAATCAGATTGAAGAACAATGATCCGTTCGGTTTTTCAGAAATTAATGTCCGAAAATGAAATTTTAACTTTGCCCCAGGTGGCTCGGATCGGCACAAAAACAATCACACAATTGCTCCTGGAGATGGGACTGAGATATTCTTGAATTAATGTACCTAAGTAGTGTATAAAGTAAAATGTAGCCGGAAAAATGGCGGCCCCCATGTAAAAAATGCCCGACTCCTTGTGATGGAGAAGGACAGTCACTTCTGGTTCTGGTCACGTGCCCGGAAGTGACGTTTGACCCTTGCGCATGTGCACAATCCCTTATGAAAATATACCACACTTTACCACAAAATACTACAGCAAACTTGTGGTAAAGTGAGGTATTTTGTAGTAAACTGTAGATGAGGTATAGTATTTTGTGGTACTCTATAGTTACTACAATTTACTACAGTGTCAGTGTAGTATTTACTACAGCAGTGCTTTAATATACTACAAAAACCAAAGCATACCACAACTCAAGTGTAGTATTTTGTGGTAATTTGTAGTTTCTACAGTTTACTACAGTGTCAGTGTAGTATTTACTACAGCAGTGTTTTACTGTGAGACAGTGTTGTTGAGCTATACTACAAACTGCAACACATCTGTAGTATTTTGTGGTTTCTATAGTTTACTACAGTGTCAGTGTATTATTCACTACAGCAGTGTTTTACTGTACCGGTACTACGGAGTTGTTGAGCTATGCTAAAACTAGCATACCACAACACAATTGTAGTATTTTGTGGTTTCTACAATATACTACAGTGCCAGTATAGTATTCACTATAGCAGTGTTTTACTGTACTAAAGAATCATAACCACAACACAAGTGTAGTATTTTGGACCCTATACGATCCAGATCTTATAAGGATTTGCAATTTTATGTGATCATATACGATTCAATATCAGTTCACAACACCCAAGTAATGTTCTCCATATTTGGCTGCTCATAGTTGGAGAGAGAGATTTTGTACCACAAATCTCCAATCTGCTGCTCATGAGGCACCAAATATCAATTTTGGTAGTTTCATATGAAATTCATCTTAAATTTTAACTTGAATTTAATACAAACTCATGATTAATATTTTCAATAACTATACTATATTACAATTGAATTGAATGATTAATTTTATTTTCATATTGTGTGAATATTCTATCGTTATGCTGATATTTGACTGTAAAGTACTTTGAAATGTCATTTAGGAAATGCTAATAAAAATTTACAAAAAAAATCTAATTGCCATCCATCATAGTTCGATATCCAAACAAATGCAATGTCACTGAAAACTAAATTTAAATATTCTAACTCAAATTGAATTCACTAATAATCTTCATCTGAAATTTATTAAAATTGGAATAAATGTATGAAGTTTTGAAGTTTTGATTGTTTTGAATTTAAATTTTATTTAAAATTGAACTAAGGATGTCTGTAATTAACTTTTCGAATAATGTGTGTTGTTGGATTCATAATTGTGTAATATGAGGAAAAAACAAAGAAAAAATATAGGTCGGTGTGCATTGTTTAGCTGTTGATACTGTTAAAAAGACGGACCCATCCTCCATTTGATAACCTAGAAAACAAAGGGAATAGCCCAGGTTTTGAATCCTATTCACAAAAAAATTATATAAATAGCATTTAACTTTTTCTTATATTCTAACTGTTTGAAGACAATCACAATGTCTATCAAAATTTATCAAATTGGATGAATGTTGCTGCACAAAATTCTCGGCTAGAAGACTTTTAAAGGAAATCTCTATCGCTTAATCTAACTGGCAAAAACTGCTGCCAAAGAAAAAAATCACCAGCAGACATCCCTTAAACCTTGATTGTCATCACTTCATTATGAAATATGTTTTGTTATCATTCAACTACTTGAACATTCTCATGAATTGATAAACTTCTGATCAGTTAAAATGGTTTCCCAATCTAAATGGTATTTACAAAATCTCTGTACTCCAAATGGAGGGGAGGTAACTCTGCTTGTTGACACTAGGTAGCGCTGCACAGAGACAACAAAGATTTTTTTGCAGTTATTTAGCCGAATGATTTGAGGACAGTAAAAGTCATATTTCCGATTATATATGGCTGATGGAACCGACTCAGATTGATGGTAAGTACCTTTTGCAACTTCTAGGCTAAAATAGCATTCTAAAGTCTCCATTTGTTAAGTCTGGAATATTTTGGACTAGTTTAAAATATATTGTAGTTATATAAGTAACTTTGTCAGGTTTGTATATTACACTGTAAATACAACAACCAACACATTATACTGCCTTGGAAAGATTTATTTATCTCACCGGTTTATGAAGGAAAGGTGGCTTGTTGGTTGATTTTCTCGTCTTCTCTACTCTATAGTTAGGCATGTACTTTTATTAAGCCCATTGTAATTAACCTTAGATATAAAATGCTGTCTAACATATTTTAATGGCAGAGAATTGTATTTATTATGACGTTTTCAATAGCTGAACAGACATGTATATTTTGTTAATTAAAATAACCGGTCCACCTCACAAGAATAGACCAGTTTGTCTTATTGGTCCATTGTGTAAGGGATTAACCATGCTGGGTGACTCTTTGCACAGTTCAATGTGAGAAACCCAGAAGGGGGTGTTTTTACAATCTCATTGTGTCATTTCCTGTACTGGTATACAATAGTCAAGCCATTTCAGATGTTTACATGAAAAAATTGGCATAACATATGAATGAATTGATAACAGTTGATTTGTGATTCTTTCAAGTCCTGGCTTTTATTTCATACTGTCGGTTTCACAGTCTGAGCTTCCTGTCCTGTCAAATTGCATCTCTCCTGACCCCACCATAATGAACAGTTTATCAATGATGTTTTTATTATGACGTTCACAGCTTCAGTGTGAATTCTGGTGAAAGAATACAAATACACTTACAACACAGCTTTGCCCAGTTCCGGGTAGGCCTAATGTACCAGTGGTGTGTACTATTCCTGACAACCCGAACTTGGGATGCCTTAATTTGTCGAGCTAAGGGCTGATCTATATGATGCGACAAATTGTGGTTATTATCATCCATTGTTCATCATTGAAAACTCCATCGCATGCCTCTTACATATCAATATAAACGTAAATTGGTCTTGTTGCCTAAGCTTTAATACGTGTTGTACCCCATTTATGTACTTTTCAATTGTGATGGGGGGGGGGGGGTACTGTACATGCTTTCGTCCAGTTTTACACATTATCTGAACGAAGTCAAATGTCATTTATTAGAATTCCCAGGTTGTTTTGTTACTCAAATGTCCTGTTGATTGTTGATTACTTTATATGAATAAATAAATAAACAGTCCTACAACAATTTTTTTGGCCATGTCAGTGTTTCAAACACATTTTCGCATTGCTTATTTCAATATTTAAAGTTAGTACAGAATTGAGTTGAAAATTGTTGAATTTATTTTCAAAATAAATCACGATATGATATGTTAATAATTGTTTTCTCCACAGGAGATCACACAGCCTACAAAGAAGATGAGCAAGACAGTTTGTGATGCCCGGAAGAATGAGCCAAACTACATCCTTGAGAAGTTAAAAAAGCAGCAACAAGGAAACCTTCCAGTGGCACCTGTTCAAGACGAGTCAGATGATGTAAGTATAAATTCAACTATCATGACTATTCAGCTAAATCCCGAGGCTATTATCAAATAATTCATTATTTTGACTATTGAGAAGATTTCTCATTAATTGTCTCATCTATTTTACTGATCCCTTTTAGATAACTATTTCTAATAAAATTAATCCAAATTTCTCTCAATGTGGACAAAATATGTGCATGTGATAGGCCCTATTGATTTTGGTATTCTTCTTCTTTGTGGGATTCTAGTAGCCGAGCAGACCTGAGGGCTCTGCAGAAAGAAGTCGAAGAGCCGAGAGTGGAGAACCAGTCTCTGAAGTCAGAAAACAGGTCTTTGAAAGTCGCCTTATCTACATTTACTGGTAAGATTTTTAAATTTGAGTTTTTGAAAGTTTGCTAACCATTAAAATGCATATTAAATGACACTGAATTTTAATGGTTAATCATTAAATGTAATTAATCTTAGTAAATAAATAATTATTATCAATCTGTAACGTGTACGAGCAGGACCAGTCGTAGTGTTTAGAAGAAAACGAATCAATAACCGGGATTGCCCACTGGCATTCTGGCCGTCACCGTCGTTAACCCCTTCACTAGTAGGGATCCGGGGCTCGAAGAGATGATCACAACCCTACAAGGATGACTGACGCTCATGTAAAGGTCTATTATGGTATATTCTGCACAAATGGTATACACGGTTACAAATAATAGCGTAGAACCGCGTGGCTCAGACAGAATGTCTAAGGAGATGTAACGTTAGGATATTTACATATATGTACAGACACTAGGAGAGTGTATGCAAATAACCTTGATGTATATATACACGTGACGTGAGAGGATGTGTGCACACAAGTTAACGGATATGTACACTTGGGGTGTGCATATAAGGTTCACGGATACGTACACTTGGTGTGTGCACATAAGGTTCACGGATACGTACACTTGGTGTGTGCATATAGAGTTAAACGTATCCCTGGTGTATATGTGGATAATAGAAGAGAATGTGTGCAGTTTAAGCTTGCCCTTCTCTTCCGTCGTTGGAACGTTATGGATATAACGCTCTCTCCAGGAATGGCACCCAGTCGTTGGAACGTTAAGGATATAACGCTCTCTCCAGATACGTTGCCAAGTCGTTGAAACGTCAAGGCCCGTTGGAACGTTACGGCGGTAACGTTCTCTCCAATATATATATACCCTCAGGCGTTGGAACGTCACGGCAGTGACGCTCTCTCCAGATATGGCCCCAAGTCGCTGAAACGTCACGGCCCGTTGGAACGTTACGCAGTAACGCTCTCCCCAGAGACGTGGCAACCCGGCGTGTGCTTCACCCCCAGTTGTCGGAGCCTGACCCTAACTTGTCAGCTCACCAGTCTGCTTCCCGCACAGGTAAGTATAGCCCGGCGTCTCAACCCTTACGGCTGCTACGACTCGTCTATAGACACGCCTGTGACTACATGACTTCACGACGATCTCTCAGGTAAGTATCACGCACCACTCAACTCTCAGGGACCGTCAGGACAATTACTTGGGTATATCTTGTATTACCATTTCATCTGGAACCGATGAAACATCATACTGTCTGTAAACTGCCGTTGGAATCTGTGCCCTGGGCTTGACCGTACAGTCTGTAAGCCTTGTTACCACTTTTACATCGGTAAAACGAAGCTCGCCTTCTGTAACGTGTGATAAATACACGTCTCCTTCTTGTAGAATCTGTGTTCTGTAGGTTTCTTTGCGGTATAATTTGTGAGCTGTATGTCTGGGCTTGTACTGTACTGTTTATAATCTGTGTGTCTTTATTTGCTTGTATGTGTGATAAATACACATGTCCTTCCAGTTGAATCTGTAAGCTGTATCTGTAACTTGTCTATGGCCAGCTATACGCCGTCTGTGTAACTGCTTGCGGCCTTTCCTTGCTCCCTAAAGCGCCCGGCCCAGTTTATCGATGTTTCCCGACGAAAATGGCTCGCCCGCCGGGTCTTGTCTCGCCTCGCCGGCTGTAATACTGCGACCGTTTCCGTCCCGTAAAGCGTTGCCCGGCTGTCGGCGACGAATAAACAGGCTCCACGATACGTTGTAGGATTATGGCAGGGGGAAACTTGGTTGACGTATCTCTGTATTTAGTGCAGTTGTATACTTCTGGGGAGGGAGGGAATCTCCTGACTATAGTCATATACCGCTACACGGTCAAGAAGATCAACAAATATTGTGGCTTAAGTCCCAGTGCAGCGAGATAGCACAGCAATATTGTCGAAATTATCAACCTACTGGTATAGACACTAAAAGCCCTATTTTATACTGAAGTTAGACCATGCAAGTTGCCTAAATGTGCTACAGGCAAACGCATGTCTCATTACAGTATTATAGAATACCCCCAACTACATGTACATACATCACGCCAGTCGGACGTGTTCCCTAAACTATAGTATAACCACAAACACGTTTCCACACCGAAAATGCGAGCCGGCAAATTCTCATTGGATTGGCGTGTTTTCACAGGTTACACTAACTACAGGATTTATAACCTTTTAGATTCCCAGGCCAAAACAACTGCCTTTACGCCCAACCGTAAATTATGCCAAAAATCAATAAGTTACAGGCTGTACCTGGACGTGTTTCTCCAGCCCTCTATTTCTGGTCTGTCCTCGATCGGAATGTCGGCTCGAGTTTAAATAGGGTGTGCACTCTCCACCCCCAAAAAGTCCTCACAGGAGGCTTCCTCACGAACGGAGACGTTTCGACCGAACCGAAACCGAACCGAAGATCGTCTTCCACAGCGAAATTACAGTTCATAGTCCATAAATGAGCATGCCGCCCCAATCTATAATTTGTAGAGAAAATTCCACGTAAAGGGCAGCTCCTATCTCGTTCTGGTAAGCGAGAAATACGGGGGAATGCATTTCTGATATCTCCCTTGCTCGCCGCTGACGACATGGGTCAAGGTCGTTCTTCCACATTCCAACGTAGCACACGGCTCCTGATTCAAACTGTTCTCTACACAAACGGGTAACCGTTACAAATCCAACTGTCAGTACACATTTTGTATCTTTTATTTCACAGAACTGCCATCTGTATTTGATGACATCAAGGCCTCGGTGAACACAATGAAGGAGGTGGCATCACGTCAGGCATAGACTCGCCCAGCAGAGCCACGTCGGCTGCCGACACCATCAACATCCGAACCATTGCCACATCATACGCCATCACCCTCATCACCAGATCCATCAACTGGATCATCCGATGATTTAATTGGAGAAAGAAGACATTCATTTCAATATTGTTAAGTATTTCTTACCCATCACAAGAACACAGTAGTAATCATAATATGGGTTCCTTCATAATAACTTAATTAAATTCAGTTAACTGTAATCAAATGCCGTTGTCAACAAGTTCAGACTTGCAGTAATGTCCATTTGAAGTGTATACTAAATAATTTGCCAACTCAACATTTTTTCTTTCTTTTCTCCTTCCAGTTGAAACTCGTAGAGTATTCGTCGACAAGAGAGAAGCGGACATCAAAGCCAGTATTCGCCTGAAGCTGAACAATTCTTCGAAGCAATTAAAGAAGTAGTATTTTTACATTAACGAAGTGTTTGGACATTAACTGAGTGCATTTTATGATGTTGTATGGAGCGATTCAGTGCTAGTAGAATAAATATAGTATTATATAAGAAATTATTGTGTTATTTTCATTGTGTTATCAGGGCGTTTTCATTCTCTGAAATAGATTATGCTACAATGTTGTTCAGTATTAAGGATGTAATATAAATACCCAGTCCAAAGTGAAGCTATCAATCTATAGTTTTCTACAATGTTGTTCAGTATTGAGGATGTAATATAAATACCCAGTCCAAAGCTCAAAGTCCAAAGTGAAGTTATCAATCTGTAGTTTTCTATCAAAATATATATTCTACTATTCTATAACGCCTTTGATTTCCATCAAAATAAAGTAATGAAGCTATAGATACTATAAAATTGCATAGAGAGCTATAGTTAATTTATGGTAATTAATTTATAGTAAGCTATAGTTCATTTGTAGTAAGCTATAGTTCATTTGTAGTAAGCTATAGTTCATTTGTAGTAAACTATAATTCATTTGTAGTAAGCTATAGCTCATTTGTAGTAAACTATAGTTCATTTGTAGTAAACTATAGTTCATTTGTAGTAAGCTATAGCTCATTTGTAGTAAGCTATAGTTAATTTGTAGTAAGCTATAGTTAATTTGTAGTAAGCTATAGAATTTCAGCTGTGGTAAATCCGCAAAAGTACCACAAAATCGATAGTAATCTATAGATTTCAACTATAGATTTTTATGGTAAATTTTCATAAGGGATACTAGGTAACATGGTACGCAGGGGTCAAATGTCCCTTCCGTTCACGTGACCGAATCTGGTCCCTATGTCCATCTCCATCACATGGGGGCCGCCATTTTGAGGTTCCATTTCCACTTCGAACATGTCCAGAAGTGACGTAACAAGAACCCGGATGTTGCACTCAGAGTTTGAATATCAAGTATTCGTTGCCCTTTCTCTACAATCCCGCCAGGTGTCGGGAGTAGGTCATTGTCTCGAACTGCCCCTTCTATATGAACATGGACATGTTCATCCATCGACATAATAGAATCATGGTACAATACCTGTCGCAGAATATAAACATCCAAGATCACGACGTCCAGCCATCGTTTCTGAACACTGGGAAAGCTCCACACTTTAGCATGAAGTCGGTACAACAATGTGGCGTCTGTAAAAGCCAAATAATCCGAATGACGATCGTGGCGTCATCTGCATGAAAAACTTGGGACTTGTCGCCAAAAATTTGGACATAGGGACTGAACTCATGGACATTTTTCTTGCCGAGTAAACTGGGCACTTGTTCGGCCCGGCTGACGCTGAGAGGCCTGGGGTGGGCTTTTTGGGATATATGTGGGCCATCTCTGGTCCTGATGGTCGTGTAGGGTGTCACATTGAAGCCATCGTGGGGTAGTCAGACCTGCGGGGATTTATTAAAACTTATTTAAATCTGCCTATGGGCAGTCGTTAAGTAGAAGGAAAAGGGCCTTTGAGTGGACCTTTAGGGGTGCAGGTGGACCATCAGAGGTCCACATCGGCCGGGTGGGTGTCATAGCGGTCGTGAAGTAGAGTCAAGCTGGCGTGGTTTTTATTGGAAAATGCCGTCAATCTGCATATGCGCAGTCGAGTAGTAGTAGTAGAAAAATAGCGATTGCGTGGACGTTTTGGGATGAGGGTGGACCATTCGTTGTCCGAGTGAGCCGGGCAAGGTGTTGTCTTAAACCTTTATAGAGTAGTGTCATACGCATGCGCACTGAGGTAGATGCGCTCTACGTGGTAGAGAAAGGACAGTTTCGAAGGCACGCATGTTTACGCGGTGAGTAGTAGATAATGGGGTCATCTTCGGTCTGGCCACGTGGTAGAGTTACCTGTGAAAGAGTTAGTGAGTGGGTGAATGTTACGAGTGAGTGACTGACTGAGTTAGGTCGGCCTCAACGCATTGACGCCCTAACGCTTGGGAGTAACATCCCCAACCTGTAACCATTTCGGTCATCTATACGCGGTAAGACTGACCCTAGGATCGTGTGTATCCATGTTCAGCCTACTTTCGGCAACTGCCAGAGGGAATTTCCATAAATCAATACCACGTGACTTCGTCAGCCAATCAGCTAAAGTCTACCGACGTAACCCCAACGTAACTCGCCATTTTCGAGTCATGTGATGAACTACTTGTTCAAAATTTTAGATCCACCACACCTCTTGGATGATACGAAAAATACACATACCTATATATTTTGTAAGCTCAGGCAATATCTGTCTCAGAAGTGGTATGAAAACCTGTAATTTATCAGATTTATCGAGTCTGTTCTACGCCGGATGAAGGCCGAACAGAATCCGGTAAAGTACCGGATATCGCTCCGCAATAATGGAGACACACGATCCACAAGCCATCTTATGGATGGCGAAGTGTGCGCAAATGTAACATCCCCTGCACATCCCCTGCTCTATCCTTTAATATACCTTAATGAGAGAAAGAAAGTTCAATCATCAGTTTTCATATAGTTTATTATCCCCTCCATCACATCACACCTACGCTGGGGGAGTAGCAATGAGTGTGTTTATATTTTAAGTATGCTCTTGTCCGTGTATCAGACGCTTCTTCGACTGCTCTTGTACAACCAGATTTCAGGATTTGGCGTTGCGCCTGTCTTCAGTCTTCGCTCTTGTTCGCTAGACATATTCTCGCCTGCTCTTGTCCAATCAGCACCCGCAATTTGGTGTTGTATCAATCTTCGCTCTTTTCCGTTAGGCATATTCTTAATCGCTATCAAACGGCACAACGGCAAGGACACGTTACACGTATTATTCTCCACAACGAGAGTTTCAATATGACACCAAACACGCCATATTTACACCATAAATTCATGTGACGAATACCGGTATTGCTCTTCATAAGTGGTAAAATATGTCATGCTGGTTCTCCTTGCGTGGGTGGGGCGGGGTTGCGTTGGGGGAGGGGCGGGTTGAATAACTTTTGGTCTCGAATTCATGTAGACCAAGAAAGTTTCTTGCAATTGTTGTTGTTAATGTTCATAGCGTGATAGATTACTTAAATATGCACTCTTGGATAATGGAAACGCAAAACTACACTTTCAGGAGTATATTCCATAAGAAAAGGGGGAGATTCCAGTTCTCAACATCAAGTGAATATTCCCAATTCCATATCTCTCAATAGAACACACTAACACACAGGTTTCAGTTTGAAGCATGAAAAGTATCATCTTCATAGCGAAATCTGCGAAGCAAATATCTGGTGATTATACTGCAGAATACAATGCATAATATAAAGAAAGATGCCTAAACACTTCAACGAGGTCCGACCAGCAGTTTAAAGTACAAACAAATAATGGACAATTACATTCAAGTCCAACCACCTGTCTGAATGCAAGTTGCAAATATGATGAAGCACCATTGGCCTGGGTCACCAATTTTGTAATGAATAAAAAAGGACGTATCACACCTTTACAATGAAAAGGCTTCCACTCAGAGAAAGTAGCTCCTCACATCTGACAGTGACCAATACGACCTCCTCGCATGCATTGAAGGTTATGTTTACAAATGGCAGCTGTGTGGGTATTTGGATTTCAAAGGCAATTCACGCATTATTTTTTAATACCAAGCTGTGTTTAGTCTTCTTTCCATATATTTTGCTCTATATTTTGCAGAAAATTACCGATGAAATATGTTTCGTATATTTGACAATGAAGGTTATATTTTTCATGCGTCAAGCTACAAATTTTGCTGGACAAGAAAGCAACTTCGGTATTTCACCCCTGTTCTACAATCTAAAGGAGATTGAAGGTGAGTAAAAAGTATATTTTACTATGACAGCCCTGGAACTGGAATTTTTAACTGGACCCTCTCCTTATCGTTGACACAACGACATCCAGATGAGTGAACAGACATATCCGAAATCTTGATATGCACTTTTCTAATTCAAATATAATACTCGAATATAGAGGGCAGTTCATAGAATACAATAAACTTTAGGCCACTGACAACCCTTGTCCTTTTCTGAAGGAGAAAACAATGCCTTGTACCATTGTACCAGTAAGAGATATATGAAGCTGGTTCGTTCGTTATGAACGAGATTGAGACTAGTAAGCCAGATGATACCGGAAAGTATATTTTTATTTCATGAATTGCTGAACAATAAGCATTATACAATTAACAGCATGATATTTGTTATTCCGGTCTGATGAAATGGATCAGTGTTGGTGACAGCACGAATTACAACATGGAGTGTCACAGCACACACAACCGACGTCCACACCGCATTGTTGCTGGTTCCCGATTGGGAAGAGGTTGTAGTAACTACACCATGAGTCTGGTACACAAATGCCCGGACGATCACATGTGTGACATACGGGACCTTACCATTGTTAAGGAGCATTAAGAACCGTTATTTGTTTTAATTACCGGTAGTTAAGAAACGCCACTGTAGGTTCGCTTCGGACAACTTCACTTTTAGAAATGTTGTTTCTTTCTAGTTCTTTACTACATATATATCTGTTTCTACACAGAACCGAATTTGATTCTTTGACCGCTACACATGTGGAACCAAAATAAAGAGCCAACACCTTATAAAGAACACACCACAAACGACTGAATTATGCTTCGAAGGGGTGACTTCTTGATACGTGCCTTTCGGATGGCTAATAATATCCTGGGGGTTACTGTCACTTCTCGTATCCTTTTCTATGACAAAGGTCCAATGACACACACTTATCACTAAAGGCCCATTCTCACGGTGCGATTTACATTAACAACGTGTCGCATACGTTGCATCGTGCGACACGATTATAGTCGCATTCTGTAAGTCGTATGAAATAGAACAGGTTCTACATGTATTTCATGCGATTAGTTGCATGCTACAAATCGGGGGAATTCCCCCTCATGCAGAACTGTTAACTGCAAATCGTATCGTGAGAATGAGCCTTGATGTCGATAAAAATGTCCTAGCTAGGTTACAAGGTTACAACTTCGGACACTTTAGCCATCGAATATACTTAGCCTCAACACCGGCTCCTTGAAAATAGACTTATAGCTTTGATTTGGGGATAGGTAACCGGTGTGTGGAGAGTGAAAGTTGCCCGAAAAGAGTGGTGACGCGACTTCTGGGAGCCCCCAATGAACAGCAGTGATATAGTTTGTCACGCCCCGAACCCGAACCATTCATGTTCTAACACTATGTCAACAGCTAGCACATTACAGGTAAATTCAAGATTGATTCCCTTTAGCACAGGAGATAAACACCAGTACCCTCTATCTGATTGAATACTGACTGGGCTGATCAGTGTCCAGAATAATAGGAACTGTGGACACTCTCGTGATATGACTGAAACAATGTTGAAAACGACGTTAAATCCTACTCACTCACTCCTTGAATATGGGGTTATCCAACACCAGTACCCGCTATCTGATTGAATATGGGGTTATCCAACACCAGTACCCGCTATCTGATTGAATATGGGGTTATCCAACACCAGTACCCGCTATCTGATTGAATATGGGGTTATCCAACACCAGTACCCGCTATCTGATTGAATATGGGGTTATCCAACACAGAACCGAATTTGATTCTTTGACCGCTACACATGTGGAACCAAAATAAAGAGCCAACACCTTATAAAGAACACACCACAAACGACTGAATTATGCTTCGAAGGGGTGACTTCTTGATACGTGCCTTTTGAATATGGGGTTATCCAACACCAGTACCCTCTATCTGATTGAATATGGGGTTATCCAACACCAGTACCCGCTATCTGATTGAATATGGGGTTATCCAACACCAGTACCCGCTATCTGATTGAATATGGGGTTATCCAACACCAGTACCCTCTATCTGATTGAATATGGGGTTATCCAACACCAGTACCCTCTATCTGATTGAATATGGGGTTATCCAACACCAGTACCCGCTATCTGATTGAATATGGGGTTATCCAACACCAGTACCCTCTATCTGATTGAATATGGGGTTATCCAACACCAGTACCCTCTATCTGATTGAATATGGGGTTATCCAACACCAGTACCCTCTATCTGATTGAATATGGGGTTATCCAACACCAGTACCCTCTATCTGATTGAATATGCGGTTATCCAACACCAGTACCCTCTATATGATGGAATATGGGGTTATCCAACACCAGTACCCGCTATCTGATTGAATATGGGGTTATCCAACACCAGTACCCTCTATCTGATTGAATATGGGGTTATCCAACACCAGTACCCTCTATCTGATTGAATATGGGGTTATCCAACACCAGTACCCTCTATCTGATTGAATATGGGGTTATCCAACACCATGTAGCTATTATAAGATTTGCTTGACTTTGCCATTATCTATCTATCTATCTATCTATCTATCTCACCCATTCGCAAATTCACAAATCACTTATTCCAGAGAAATACAGAAATAAAAAAAAACTACAATATGTTATACCGGCTATATGCCGAAACTCTTTCATAATTTATTACTATAGACCTACTAGTGTATACCTATTGGGTGTATACTATACATACCAGTAGTTTTTTGTTGTTGTTTTTCTTCAGTTCTTCTTTCTGGCTTCTTTTTTTTCTGGTACGTGTTCAATGTGTCTAATAAACAGTTCGCAAGTGCCTTCACTAGGTTTCGTTAATGTTGTTAATTGATCAGTTAGGTTAATTTGAGGGGGCGGGTGGTCAGTTAGGTTCATGTGAGGGGGCGGGTGGTCAGTTAGGTTCATGTGAGGGGGCGGGGTGGTCAGTTAGGTTCATGGAGCAGCGGGTGGTCAGTTAGGCTCATGTGAGGGGCAGTGGTCAATAGGTTCATGTGGAGAGGGCGGGTGGTCAGTTAGGTTCATGTGAGGGGGCGGGTGGTCAGTTAGGTCCATGTGAAGGGGCGGGTGGTCAGTTAGGTTCATGTGAGGGGACGGGTGGTCAGTTAGGTTCATGTGAGGGGGCGGATGGTCGGTTAGGTTCATGTGAGGGGGCGGGTGGTCAGTTAGGTTCATGTGAGGGGACGGGTGGTCAGTTAGGTTCATGTGAGGGGGCGGATGGTCGGTTAGGTTCATGTGAGGGGGCGGATGGTCAGTTAGGTTCATGTGAGGGGGCGGGTGGCCAGTTAGGTTCAAGACAGTCAAGACAGTTTAAAACTATTTGAAACCTCTCAAATGTAAACCTGCACCAATACCAATGCTTCTTTTACTGCTCGACCTCCACCAAACTTAACTAGCAATAGCTAATGAGCCCCTGGCGTCCAATGGCGATCAATCATTCGTCGAGAAAAGGAGACGACCGTGAAACGAATGGTTATTTCGACCCCACTATCAGTTTGATTGCAGCGATGACTGCCATTACTATTCGATTAGATTGAATCATCAAAGACAAATCCTATTTCCTGGCTTCCCGTTCATTATCAATATAAATGTAAATGCCTATAGTATAGAAATGACTCAATACTGTTCAGGATACGGTTGGAGTTGCAGCAGATGTAGTCCAGTCCTGGGAAGATGGCATCACACTGCCAGTTGTAGGCAGTGATTGGTGAGCCCCCCGCATTGGGATCACAGTACGCCTGGGCGGACGGCGGGACACAAATACCAGACTCCAAGCAGGTTCCGCATTTGTAAAGTTAGAAAGGTTAAGGGCAACAATAATGTAAAAAAAACTATTACTTCAATTTCTCGACCTAATTTCATTTATATCTAAGGAACAAGTATTCTTCATAAATTTTTGTAGTAATTATTAAATGTTGTTTGCTTATTTGCCTGAATCTGGGACACAATATTAAAATCTATATTCGTCCCAGCCTGGATGTATTCCGATAGTAAAATGATGAAAACTGTCGTCAGGAAAGAAGCTTGGCTGTCCTAACTTAGTCTAAATTTTGTCCAATTTGGAGATCCTCTTGGTGATATCAGCTTCCCAGCTATTGTTTCTTGTAACAAAACCGAGACTAAATAAAGTTTTATTGTTTTAAAATTCAAGCTATGAACTGTGAATTTTTGTGCTAAGAATTTCTGTTTGGGGCTTTCGTGCACACACAAACACTTCTCGTACGGTTTTAATCAAAATCTTCTCCAAAATCTGAGAACAATTAAAAACTTGAATATCGTGTATTTTTGGCGGACATATAGTTTTGTATGCGGGAGTTTCTGGATCCAGTAGTCGTCCAATTAATCCCCTCAAGTGGAGTTTCATGTTCTGAAAAATTCGTAATGACAAGTTATCCCGCAAAATCTTAATTCTGCCGAATAAAAAGCTTCTTAAATTTAACGAAATTTTGAAATGAACTTTTATGAATTGGCGAATATATTGTGGTTCATGTGATGGTCTAGATAACTGGAATTTAAAAATTCGGGAGAGTTTCAAAATCTGGAGAATTAATTTCAAGAAATTGGTGAATGCAAATATGAGTTTTAAAGTCACAAGGGTGAAGTTATGCCTGGTGACATGTCTGAATACATCTGTGTAATATGAAGCTATTATAGATTATTTACTGAACTTTTGGCTTTTCTCCTACCTGATAAACTCTATTGGGTTTCCACATTGTTATACAGAGTAAAGGATATTTTCTTCGGCAAAAGCAGTTGGACCGCTGAAGAAGGCCAGGACGAGGAGAGAACTCACGAGGATGAACATTTTGTCGTCGGTGCTGGTACCAGATAAGAGAACAGTAAACTGAGTTTCGGTAAGTGTTCTAATAATTCGATCACCCATATAATAAAACGATCAGTTAGTTTTAGGATCGGAGAAATTGGTCAAATCCTACAGGGAGAGAGTGTGTGGGGGCGGGGGACCGTCGGAAATGACAACAGTTAAATTATTTAGATTTTCTCATTTCTCCGCCTTCTCGTCATTTGTACAGCTGCAACAAACGAACGAAGGAACGCAGTTCAGCAGTCCTTTGGAAGTTTGGAATATATATAGGCATTATCTCTTTTGGGCGCTGAACATAACTTTCATTTTCGTTAAAGGTGATCGAATAGTTAGAGCGCTTACCATGCAAAAATGAGATATAGCATGGATTTAGTACCGGTACGTTTTCGAATCTGAATATTTTCATTTGGTAGTTTCGTTGCTTTACATTCTCCGTGCATTATTAACGTTGGTGAGTGTTCTAACGATCCCAGAAAAACTCACCAAAACTTGTTTCTGAAGTTGACCGTTTTTTTTCAAAAGAAAGGAAAAGGCGATATTTTCCGTTGATATATACAGACGCCATATGCGGCTGATCAAAATGCCTCGTTCGATAATAAAGGTTCATTAAAACTAATAGTTCGTTTATCATCACCGCTCGGTCCCACATTTTGCTCCCGCGCGGAAGATTCATTGTATTTATTATTTTCGTTCTGCAGTGTTTAAGACACAAGTTGTTTTAGCAAATCCCACTGCACAAGTTTCGCCCCAGATAAGACGGACACTTTATGCTGCTAAGGTTGTTCATGCTTCAAAAATTAATTAGAGGGCAATCATATATTTATATATTCATTCTGCAAACAGAATTAACATCTCATCCGTCAGCTTGTTTCAACAGATATTTCGTATAAATTGCATTGTGCTCAACTAAAAATAGAAATAAAAACAACTGAAAATAAAATCCGTCCGCCCTTCCCCATTCCTTGCGAGCAGATCGTGATGAACGAACTATTAAGTTTAATGAGCCCAAAGAAAATAAATACTGGGCGTTATCTAGCTTACCTTGCCTTTCGAAGCGGAGATCAAATGTTCTGTATATCGGACGTCTTGTGTTCAACAGTCGGCAACAGACTTCGGTTGGAGTTGAAATATTTTCGGAAGTCCCGTGCTACAGATTTATGGAACCTGATACGCATGGGTGCTTGAAGTAATCTTGGCAAAAAAAAAGAACACTGTGGGTTTTCATCCAATCTCAGCCCAGAAATACCATTGGAATATAATTCGGCCAAGTGCTGTAAACCACGCGATGCTGAATGTCAAAGTGGCGAAGCATCACGTGCAATACAAATGTTGTACGCTTCATTGAATCCGTCAGTTCCATAGTAAGTTAGTACACTCTTAAAATGAAAGTGTTGTATGTGTTGTATTTAACATTATAAATGTCCGACAACATTATATAAACAGTGGCGTCGGAACCGCCCCCCCCCCCCCACTTTTGATTTGGGGGGGCGAAGCTTGCCCCCTTTTAGGCACTCCTAACTGACAAGGTCCCCACATAAAAATTACAGATAGAGTGTCAGGACGTGTAGTGGTGTGTTATAGGCTTGTTTTGTTTGTGGTAAAGCAGGAAGTCAAATGGAGTCCGGCATATTCTTCAATATCGATGAGTGTTTATGCGAAACGAATGTGAAAATAGAACCATAAATCTATATACATTGTGTTCAGATTTATTTCTGGAAAAATGCCTAAAACGCATCTCTGGCAACCCGAGACCCTGAAGCTCCCGTGGACTAGGCGGCCCCTGGTCCCTCGCCTGTCAGACTGTGAGGATTGCTTATTTTAGCTTTGTGTAAATGAATCGGAATCATATTGGTTCTAATGTTCCATGATGTAAAGGTAATCGTTTTTTTATGTGTTAAATACAACCAGAAAGTTAAATGGATTCAATCATGAAGTATGATTTTTTTCAATATCGATGCGTGCTTATAAATGCGAAACAAAGGTGAAAATAGAACCATATATCTGCATATATTATGTTCGAATTTATTTCCGGGAAAACGCATCTCCGGAGATCTGGGACTTCGGAGCTTCCGGGGCCTAGGGGCCCCTGGACCCTCGCCTGTTGGGCTGTGAAGAATTCCTTGTTTTATCTTTGTGTGAATGAATCGTATCGGTAGGCATATTGGTTTCCCTCCTAAGAACTAAAAGTCATCGTTTTGTATGTTTTAAATATAACTAGAAAGTCAAATGGATGCAGGCATGAGGTGCGATGTTTTCAATATCGATGCTTTATTATAATTGCGAAAAAAATCGTGAAAATAGATCCATAAATCTGCATGCAGTATGATCAGTTTTATTTCGCGGAAAACGCTCAGAAACGCATCTCCGGCGATCTAGGACTCCTGAGCTTCCGGGGCCTAGGCGGCCCCTGCACCCTCGCCTGTTGGGCTCTGATAGTGGCCCCCCACTTTCAATTACGTTCCGACGCCACTGATAAAGCGTTACATTTGTAAATTGTTGAAAAAAGTGTTATATCCTACATTATAGTGCTGTATCGGGAGCAACACAACAATTTCAAGTGTTAAATTCAGCATTGTAAAGTGTTGTATTGCTCCTGATACAGCACTATAATGGTTGACATAACACATGTTTTCAACGCTTTCTGAGAATGTTACAACTATAACACTTTATTTAATGTTGTCACTCCTTGGAGATTTATAATGTTAAATACAACACGTTCATTTTGATTAAGTAAGTAAGTAAACAATTTGTTCTTACTGCAATGAAGAAAACGGAAGTATAGAACATGTTTGTTGTTTGCCCAACGGGTAAAAAACTGTGTTCTGATGTGCAGAGACATCTGTTCGAAGGGCACAGCAAAACCCAGATTTGAACTTACAAATGATAAAATAATATCAGAACTTCCGATAATATGTGACTAGGATATGAAGCGATACTTGTTGAATACCCTGAAGCTGATGGCGAAAATATGTATATTTACACTAAAAATTAAAAAAATTCAACATTACATATATTAATATTTTAGCTCATAAGTTTCAAGATCAATATAAAATCGAATGGTTTATTGCAAATACTACATTTACGACAGACAAATTCTTTAATAAATGGCACACCTATATACAGGAAAACTACTCAAGAGCTTAACGCAGTCAACTAGGATATCAACTAGTTTTCTAGGTTTCTTGAAACATGTGGCGCTGTATGTTCAAAATTGTAAGTGTGCAAATGTAAGCAATATTTCAGCAAGAGAGTTTAATAATTATTTTAATCATTGTGGATTTGGAAAAAGAATATTATTGTTTAAAAAAGTAAGTACTTACTTACATTTTCTACCAGACTCTATTGTAATGTAACATCGCTTATATAACAAATCAAATTGTAATCGATCAGTACATGCGCAAGGCGTGACCGAAGTCCTGTTTGTAAGCCGACGTACCAAATTAAAGGCTTATGAGATCAACTGAGAGTCTAGAGGTCTCGTGTTGACAATTAAATTGATGTTGTTTAAGATGAAGGAGGTGGCAGGGTAATTCAGTTCAGTTATTACATTTGTTATGTTGTTTAATATTGTATCTGCTCATCTTGAGTGTTTGTACAATAAAATTCAATTCAATTCAATTCTACCTGCCATTCAGTTGTCATGAATGTACATGGCATCATGAGATAGAACTTGGATAAAACGTCAGCAGGTTTTATTTGTATTGCATAGTTGCGTAAATAAATCTTTAAATCAGTTCTTTTTAATTTCCATTTTGACTTCCTGAAAGCGAACCATAAGACATCTAAAATGGATACGATAATAACATCTTCACCAGCATCACCCGCGACCCCTACGTGAAACAATGTAGGCCTATAGCCCGCGTAAGACCCCTGGTCGTTTGGTGGCCAAAACTTTCTCAATACGTCAAGAATTTTAAACAATTTGCTCCACAGTTGCCTGGCCTGTGGGATATTGGATGGTCGATGTCTACGTATATTTTCTTTTCAAAAAATTATGAAAATTAAATATATATATATTTTTTTTAAATCGATTTTTTAAAAAATATTTTTTCTAAGTGTAGTTCTCTTTCATCTTTGGCTCAATTAAAGTCATTCCCCATAATGTCAAGCCGAGTTACTACAGTTTTTAATTATCTACCATACCCTGATTTAAAAAATATATATATATATTTATTAATTTTCATAATTTATTGAAAAAATTTATACGTAGACATCGACCATCCAATATCTGACAGGCCAGGCAACTGTGATTTGCTTCCTGCTTCAAACTCTGTGTGATGATATTTCGAAGATGCCTGGGAGGAGCAGTACTGGTAATCTTTAGTAAACGGGTGGTGAAGTTTAATCGACAGCCAAAACATTCAGCATCACCGTCTAGTAAGTGGCGCCAGACTGGTGGGCCTTAAACAGCAAAGAGAACGTTTGACCGATTCAAATCTCGAGTGCGGGTCTAACCATGTGTATGTTTGTCTGCAGTATCACGTGCCCAGCTATCAACCAATCGAGGCGTTAGTATGAGGAATCTGACCAATCTCACGTTCGGCTATTTCCGTATTGCCACTTTCGCAGCTAGTGAGTTCTGGGGCTAGATTGGAAGCCGACATGTACCATTAGAGGACCAACCACCTCGCTGGGGGTCTAATAATACCCCAGCCACCAGTCAGATTTTTGGACCGGATTCGGGGCCTTCGCGCACATCGCCGGAAGTGACATCATATATGATAAAATAGGTGTTTGCCGAACATTTTGATTACTTTTCAAGTCTGCATAATACCTCTGTTGACCTAGCGTTAAAAAGAATTATCTGGAGATTATTTTCCCTGTTTATCTGGACAGAGCATATGAAATGTAATTCGCTCATGTGCAACACTGAAGGAGTTGTTCGGCCGGATTCAAACTGACCCGTGCGTACGTGGGTTTTCCTCTATACGTCATAGCAACGTAGTAAAGGTCAACTTCCGCTATTGGAGGCAGGGATGATAAATGAGCCTACGAAATAGAGCATGCGCTGTGGGGAGGATGTTAGAGGACAAGGATTGGATAACACAGATAAAGTCGATATGAATCAGTAGGGGAACCATCCTTGTGAGCCAGTGTATCGATCGATTTGTTAGAATCGAGTTGTTACACTAGCATGGTTAGTTACCCCTAGCAGCAACCTCCAAACAGGGTTATCTCCCCTCCTGCCAGTCGATCGACCCTGCCGTCATTCACTTATACAGGGCGATAAATCGCCCTGACATTCTCCACACAGGGTGTCTTCACCAAGCCATGTAACCTTTGACGGAGATTAAAAGTGCGAGATTATCCGAACTGCTCTGTATCGCAACAACCTGAATTAACCGGAATTAATCAAGTGCAGCGCATTTGGGGGATTCGGCAGACAAAAGAAAACAAACAATCGGTGACTACCGGTAATTAAATAACTGTTCATCTATTTACAACAACAACAACAACAACAACAACAACACTACATCAAAGCTAACGGTCGTTTGTTTGAAAACAAATCAGCAATATTTGTTTTTCGGAATCAGTCAATGATCACGCACATTCACATTTGCAAAATTAAATAACCCAGTATTTAGCATGCTGATAAGGACTTTGGCTGGTAAGATTCAGGTTTTGTGAAAAGATGCTTTTGTACAGGGCTATATGTAAATTCAGTGATGGCAGGATTGATCGATTGGCAGAAGGGGAGATAACCCTGTTTGAAGGTTGCCATAGCAGATATAAATAGATCAAGGGATTTCATCTAAATCAAACCGATCAGCGAACGTGGTCAGCTAGCTGAATACGCCAATCCGCTACGAGGTATGAGATGTGACGGGTTTGAATTTCATTGTTAGCCAAACTACTTTGATGTCAGACTGAAAAATCGCAGGCTTGGGACACCGAAATGCTAATTCAAAACAAGCGCGGGAGATGAAATGTACGACTTGTATAATAGAGGCAACGACGCAAGAACTCATTCGATCCACCAAAAAATGTCCAGGTAACCGTAAACCCTGTGCGACGATTTAGGATTTATCTGGACTTGTGAAGATGTAGGGGAACAAGGAGAGTGAGAGACGTAGGCCATACATCGTTCGACCCCAGCGACTCGACCCCAATAACCCTTTGCATGTCGTCTACATATTTTCCCACAAAACTATAGAATTCCCCAGGGGATACATAGCCTGCTTACATTGGTTACTAATGTATTTCTTTGACGTAAGAGAACCAAATTTAAGACAACGAGAAACGCACATTTTCCCTGACGGCTAACGCGGCTCAATCATTAGAAAATAGGGAGAGTCTTTAAGCATATTGGAAATAAACCGTACCAGGAGAAACTTTTGTTTATTATTGGCCCTTGGATTTTTTTGTTCCTGCCAATAATATCGCTACACCGTGGGAATTTTCATCGAACCTGGAAAGTGGATATGAAATCTGTATACCCTTCTCGCTTCAGGCCAAACCTCTGTATTTTTTTGCTTGCTCATGCAGCAATTCCATGCGCAGAACTGAAAAAAGAAGATCGACAGAATATATGTTTTTAAATTATACATTATCAGCCATATGGATGTGGAAGGGGTGTAAATTCAGCTAAATCTCCTACAACTGGGTGCAAATGATGTGTGAAGAAAAATTAAAAATTTTAAAATTCGGAAGGTGTGCAAAATTTAATACAAGAACGACATCGGGATTTGCAATGATGTCACATGATATAAAATACAGAAACTAAGATAAAATACAAAAATGGACTGAAATACAGTTAAAGCTTTGTGTAGATTGCAGAATTAGCCACTTGTATCCTCGCGTTTTGTATGTAATTGATCCGATATAGCATATAGGCCAATGTTCAGTAAGTATATAATGTATGTAAATAGTTCAATTTTATACCTGCAAGGTTGGAATTTAATGTCATATAGATGAGGCATTTCGAGTATGGATATTGAACGTCGTTGAAGACGACGGCTGACCGTTGAATGTCCAACCTGACGCTTGAACTTAACACCATGAGTGACCGGGTGGTGTTAATGAACATTTGAATGTTCTTTAATACCTTCACCGTATGTGTTAATAAATACCTCAATGATTTCCTTAAGTGGCATTTAGAAGTTGGGAAGTAGATAAATAAACAAATTGCTTATGGATAACAACTTCTAGTTTATTCAGGACGACGTTTCGATACAGGTACTATTACTCTCATTGACTTGAGAACGATACTAGTACCTGTATCGAAACGTCGTCCTGAATAAACTAGAAGTTGTTATCCATAAGCAATTTGTTTATTTAAATACCTCAATATCACACCGGAGTGTGCCAATGGGTACGGGTATATTACCAGATTGAAGACCTGAGTAGTAGGGAGACGGGATATCAACGGCAGTTTTCCAGGGAGGTAACTCTTGGTTCCACTTTTTCCCCCAGGGGGCGCCACCAGTCCCGTATGACTGAACATGATAGGACATGTACTGAAGTGTGACGTCATGTATGACGTCACTTCCGGTCTGCGTGAATCGGGCGTGTGTATTCCTCCGCGGTGATGCGGTCTGCCTCCGCGGACAGAAAGTAGTCCCAAATTCTCCGGCATTCTCCGGCAATCTTCAGGGGCGAGAGGGGTCCCTAGTGTACCGATGGGGTCGTATGAGGTATCAATGAAGGGGCATTCGTGAAGGGGCATCCGATGGGGTGGGTGTGGGGTTGAAATATCGTCATTCTGCGCATGCGCGGTAGACCAAGGGTATGGAAATAGACGTTTAGGAGCCTAGGTGGGTCACTAGTGGTCCGATGGAGTCGAGTGAGGTATCAATGTGAAGCCTATGTGAGGGGGCATCCGATGGGCTGGGTGTGGGATTGGAATATGGTTATTCTGCGCATTCGCGGTAGACCAAGGGTATGGAAATAGCCGTTTTGGGATCTAGGGGAGCCACTAATGGACCGATGGGGTCGAGTGAGGTATCAATGTGAAGCCTATGTGAGGGGGCATCCGATGGGCTGGGTGTGGGGTTGGAATATGGTCATTCTGCGCATGCGCGGTAGACCAAGGGTATGGAAATAGACGTTTTGGAGTCTAGGTGGGTCCCTAATGGACCGATGGGGGCATCCCACTGGGTGGATGTGTGAGGGGGCATCCGACTGGGTGGATGTGGGGTCGGAATATCGTCATTCTGCGCATGCGCAATAGAGAAAGGGTATGAAAATAGACGTTTTGGGATGTAGGTGAGCCACGAGTGGGCCGATTGGATCGAGTGAGGTATCAATGTGAAGCCTATGTGAGGGGGCATCCGATTGTACTAGGGCCTCGGCCGTTGTCCACATTCTGCGCATGCGCAGACAGGGAATTCTGCGAAAAGGGTGTGGAAATAGACGTTTTAGGGTTTAGGTGAGCCCCTAATGATCCTATGGTGTCGTATGAGCTCTTATTTTGAAGCTGTCGTGAGGGAGCATCCGCCTGGGCTAGTGTGTCGTTCGTTGTCAATAGCCTGCGCATGCGCAGTCTGGCCGTAGTATAGAAAGAGACGTGTTGGGCTTTAGGTAGGCCCCTAATGGTCTGATGGGATCGAGTGAGGTATCCATGTAAAGCAGTCGTGAGCGAGTATCCGACGGGGTGGGTGTGACGTGGAACTGACGTCATTCTGCGCATGCGCAGTAGAGAAAGTGTATGGAAATAGACATTTTTGGCGCCGACAGGGGTCACTATGGGTCCGATGGAGTCGTATGAGGTCTTATGTTGAAGCTCTTGTGAAGCAGCATCCGATTGAACTCAGGGTTCGTCCGTGTTCAAGGGTCTACGCATGCGCAGTCTGGTCGTAGTATAGAAAGCAGGCATGTTGGGGGATGCGTGGGAGTGTGTGTGTGTGTGACCCACCACTAGGGGTCCCTGTTTGGGGTTGGGTGGCGGTGTGGGTTCTGCGCACAGACGTCACTTCCGGGTTTTACTAAAACTACCTTCGAACACAGAAGAGTTCCAATGTCCCCCTTAGACGTAGGGTCCGGATGTTCAACCTCCGGGTTTTCCCCGGCCCGGCCCGGCCCGGCCCCGCCCTGGCCGCAGCGCGCGCGCGCGGGTTACCCGGAAGTGCGCGGCATCACCGGCAGTGCGCAGATGGATGTCGGGTGAAAAGGTCAAAGGTCACATCCAGGTCAAAAGGTCAAAGGTCTCCCTTTCGGCAAGGTTCGGCAACAATGTTGCGGCATCGATATACAGAGCTTGAACCCAAAAAAGGGGATTGTAAATTAACCTGGGAAGGATGGGCAGGCCCATTTGGACCAATCAGCGGGCGAGAAAAAGAGCCAATGAGCGATCGATAAAAGAACCAATGGACGGGTACTAGAATTTCGCTCACGGCTGCGCCTACATCAGGGTACTAGAATGCTTTCGCCTACGTCCGCGACTACATCCGGGTACTTCTATGTAGGTGTATAAAAGTGGGAATATTTAGGGCATTGCTGCATTCAGTGGCCTATTTATCCTCATTTTGTGCTTAAGCTTTGACTAGTGAAATCTCATGTTAAATGAAATCCTATACAAAATAACATTAAACTACCGAACAATCACGGACTTTCACGAAGGGCCGTCACAGGGCGTAGTAGAAAAAGCGCATTTCTATCCTTATTGACCTTATGGCGCAAGCGAGTATAACAAGTGCCCATGACTCACACGGTGTATAAAACCCTACCCAACAGGTACACTATAAAGCCACCTCTCTAACCGTTCGCTTTTCATTCCCCACCATGGCAGCGAGCGGAAGAGAGCTTGCGTTATTCCAACTGACGTCCGACGTCTACCTTATCGTCAATGACGATCACCTGGAGCTGGTCCAAGACGCACCGCAGAAGGTGAAGATTTTGTTATCGCTATCAGGCTGGACTCTATTGACACGATTGTTACAGGGAAAAGAGCCCGAAAGGGATTTCATGCACGTGGAAGTCGGTGTGCACATACGCACTGCTGGAGAGGATTCCCTTTTTCCCCGGTTGGAACAGAGTGGAGGTACCTATGTCACACTCTGTCCACCCTTATGGATGGCACTGAAAGATGTACTCCCCGAGGTGGGTGACTTACTACACCCCGAGGTGAAAGAAGGGACTGTGGCTACCCGGAGGCTTACACCTGGCTGCACCCTATTGTTGTACCCCAAACGAGTGGACCTCATCGATAGCGGACTTAGGTGTTGATGTACGCCTGAACCCAAAGCGCACGTCTCTTTGTCACCGGAAGGATGGACTACCTTGAAACGGGTGTTGTTGGGTGACCTGCACGGTGATAGCATTCACCTGTGTGACGACGTCTACATTTTCTGCGGTCCCTTTTTCGCTCGACTCCTCTGTCTGAACGACGGTGGTTTTACCCTGGACCCGGATCTATGGACGGCTTTGGAACAAGTAGTCCCCAATGTCGATAAGGTACTATCTCTATAGGAGCCACATAACCAATCAGAATAGTACGTATCACGGACTACACCGGTAGAGCTACGTCTAGGCGCGCATGTGTGACATGGTCTATAAAACACGTCTCTCTGGATCCTACACCTCCATTCCTACGGTTTCAGAGCCATGACGGACACCCGTCCCTATGCGACTCGCATTTTACAGCATGCGACCGTGGTTAATTCGCTCACGGGTTACCGAGCAGTGGTTCGGTCCATGTTTTCAGATGGCGACGACAACGAGGGGCGACGCCAGATCCTGAACGAGTTCACAGAAGCGGTCCTCGACAGAGTGCACTCGATGGAGAGGTGTGCCATCACTCACCACTACTGGACTATGACAGCCATCCTTGATGCTCGGGCTATGGACCACGAGCGCTCACGCCGGAATCAGCGACGGCTGGTTGGCCTAGTCATGGTCTGTGCCCTATTGACCCTGGCACTGTGGCATTGACAGTGGGACCTGACTATAAATACGAGGGTCAGACACAGTGTGCGTCATTCAACGATCGTCATTGGATCAAGCATGTCACCAGTCCTACGAGCCATCCTTCCCCTTACACCCCGGGTGGGGTTACATGTCTATGAAGATAAAGTCACCCTCGTGGAAGAACGTGGAGATGTTTGCTGGTCGCGCGCTGAGACCGTATCGAATACGGTTACACTACACTGTGACGGCTGGACCAAATTTAAACGGGTGTTGAGCGGCGAGCTCGACGGACACCTCATCCACATAGACAATGCCATCTACGTACACCGTGGACAAATGAACCCAATGAACAAATGTCTAGCAATGAACCAGACGACGATGCCATTGATTACCCATCTAGACTTTGACCACCCGATCCTTTGATCTCACGGGGTTCTCCCTATAAATACGAGAGACAGTCAAATCTGGTACCATTCACGTACTGACCATGACGGAGCATATAATACTGGCGTATCTCAGCTTCACCCCGAGGTTTTCCTGCACGTTTATGCAGATACGGTCGATATCATGGAGGAGGTGGGAGACATCTGTGATGCGGACCCTACACAACCGTGCCCGGCCCACATTCGTCTGTCCCGGGAGGGCTGGACCAAATTCGAACGGGTGTTGTCTGGTGAACTGGACGGCGACCTCATCCACTTGTGTCACGATGTGTACATCCGACGCGGCCCTTTCTTTGCTCAATTGGCTCGGCTAGATGGGGGTACAGTGCATTTTACCCTTCACCCTGATCTATGGTCTGCATTGGAAGATGCCGTGGTAGATGTGGATCAGGTGCTTATCAAGCGGTCATCAGACGAGTTGGACTGGTCATTTACCATGGACACTGTGGAAGCCAACGAAGAAAATCAGAAAGAAACTCCGGCCCAAGATATACCCGTTATAAATAAACGATAGAGCCAGGGTCCATCATCATTTGTCACCATGAAGCGCTGGGAGAAGGTGTTGGATAACTTATACTACAGTCCCGACAGTCCGGTGGCCTATAGTGCATTGTCGGCTCTCTATCGAGCGGCCAAACCCCAGGGGATACAACGTGCCCAAGTCCGAGATTGGTTAAGAAAACAAGACACCTATACCTTACATCGATCTGTCCGTCGCCATTTTCTACGGAACCGGGTCATCGTGGGAGGAATAGATGCCCAGTGGCAAGCGGATTTGGTCGATATGAGCGCCTTTGCCAAACACAACGATGGGAATCGGTATATCTTGACGTGCATCGATATCCTATCGAAGTATGCGTGGATGGTACTCATCCGGACGAAAACGGGGGCGAATCTCATAGCGGCGTTCAAAGACATCTTCAAGACCGGGCGCAAACATTTGTATTTGCAAACCGACGAAGGCACGGAATTCCTCAACAGACCGTTCCAACAGTTTCTGACATTCAAAGGCCGCATGTATAAATATGTCACCTATAAGAATACAAGGCGGTACATTGATGTTCTCCCGAAACTTGTGAGTGGTTACAATCGAGCCTATCACCGGAGTATAGAGTGAGCCCCCATTACCGTGACCCAACGCAATGAAGCCCACGTCCGGCGTGTCTTGTACCCCAGACAATCGCAGCGAACGACGAAGGCGGTGTATAAGGTCGGGGACCCTGTACGGATCAGTAAAGTCAAAGGTCAATTTGAGAAAAGTTACATGCCCAACTGGAGCGATGAGCACTTCCTGATTAAACGGCGCCTACCCCGACAGCAGCGAGTCTATGAACTGGAAGATCTTCAAGGGGAACCGTTGCTAGGGACGTTTTACGAGACGGAATTACAGCCTGTCGTAAAAACACAGCAAGACTACTACACGGTGAAGCAGATTTTGAAAACGGAACGTCGACGTGGCAAACTGTTTCATTTCGTCAAATGGTAAGGCTGGCCCAGTTCCTTCAATTCCTGAGTCGCTGCCAACCAGGTGAAACGACTATAAAGCCAGACACCACTGCCGTCATCCTTCATTTCACGTCCGACCACAGTGCTATGGACAAACAGCAGCTGCCTCTGAACACAGCGTCTCCCAAAACGCGCAAAACGCAAGTGGGCTTTGTGGTGATACTGCTAACCCGGCTGAGTGTGTTGTACGGAGGTGTGTTTTACGACGTATCCTATGTCAGCGCGTTACTTAACCAACTGAGAACACCAGCCACCAGTGAAACCGGTCTACAGATAGCACTAGTCAACCCAGTATCGAGCTCCACACCAAGCTCCACACCTACACCAAGTACACCCACTACGTCTGAAAACCCACCGGATTTCATCCCCCACAGTGAACAGACAACGACGACCGACGTTGTACCCACCACCATCATCACTCGCAGTGAACAGACAAGGACGACCGACGTTGTACCCACCACCACCACTCCAGTTCACTCGTACCAAATTTACAAGAGCGGGTTACCACGACAGCGCATACAGCTCGAACCATGGACCCTCGGTGGCAGCATCCCTTCACTTGCGTCATCGCAGGACCGACGGGTTCCGGCAAAACGCACTTCGTCAGGAAGCTCCTTCAACACGCCGACAGCATGATGACCCCACCCATTGCCCGAGTCGTGTGGTGTTACGGAGAATGGCAGGAAGCGTATGCAGCAATGCCCCACATTACGTTCGTGGAAGGCCTACCCAACCTGGCCGATTTGGAACCCGACACCTTGGTGGTTCTGGATGATCTTATGGCGGAGAGGGATGCGCGGGTCACCCAACTCTTTACCAAAGGCAGCCATCATCGACGGCTCAGCATCATCTACATTGTGCAGAATCTGTTCAGTAAAAACAAAGAACATCGGAACATCAGCTTAAATGCCCACTACCTGGTGGTCTTCAAAAACCCGAGAGATACCACTCAACTGCTGCACCTGGCGAGACAGATGTATCCCGGCCGCACGCCGTTTGCGTTGGAAGCCTTCAAAGATGCCACAACCCCTCAGCACGGGTATATGCTGTTCGACCTCAAGCAAGCCACCCCCGACCACCTTCGACTACGGACCGGCATCTTTCCCGGAGAGACCCACCACGTGTACATGCAAAAATAATGTAAACACATCCACAGTGACGCCCCCAGCTGGGGTGTGTGTGTTTGATGGGGATAATAAAAAGAATTAATACCACAGCATGGTTGACTTTGTCTCTGTTCTCTGAAGTAGATAAAAAGAGCAGAGTTGTGGGTTCTAGCATTAGTTGTACATGATGTCTGCGCGAGTACGGAAGCACGCTCCCACGCTCCGTGTATTGAAGACGGCCCCACCCGAGTTGGTCCGAACCATTGTACCCGGTGCGGACCCTGACCGTGTACGCTGTCTGTGCGAGATCGGGTACAACCTGTTAAAAGGCAACGTACCACTGACTCCGGCTCAGAAGACCAAGTTGGCCAAGCATAAGACAGGTCTCCGAACCCTAGTCCACAAGCGGGTCCCTCAAACACAAAAGAAAAAGGTGTTACAGAAAGGCGGCTTTCTCGGGGCCATCTTAGCACCGTTGGCCGCTTCCGTGTTGGGTCCAGTATTGGGTGGACTCTTCGGCCGACAATGAACCACACGAAAAAAATGGTCCTCGTCGAACCACGTTCCTTCAAAACCTTCAATCGCCCTACCCTGTCCCACCTACGGTGAAGACCATAAACACCCTCGATGGAGAGATGCAACAGATCTTACAGAGACCGGGGTTAAGCGACAGTGAGAAAGTACAACGGTACAATGAGACGCTTCAACGGTACATGACGTTCATGGACCAATACAAAACCCTCTCTACCCCACCACCACCACCACCACCACGTGACACACCGCCGACCACAGCACCGCTCCAACAGCCGCCATTACCAGGGGTACCACCCACAGCCCCACAGTGGGTGGAAGACGAAGTGCTGAAGAGTGTACCTGCATCGTTCAAGAAACAAGCTGGCCTGGTATTACAACGGATGAAACAGAATCCTAACATGACTTGGAATGATAAAGGCGAACTACTGGTACAGAATCAGGTAGTCCCCGGGACCCACATGACGGATTTAGTGAATGACATGATGCGTAAACGCAGGTCGCACACGGATCCTCGAGGATGGGAGGTCTTCGCTCAAGGCTTGAAAGACATGCATGTACCACAGGAATTGGTGGGGAACCCCCACCGCTGGGCCTTTATGCAGCGAACCCAGCAATCGCCGAGTGGCCCACTACCTTCTTGGGAATCCGAATGGGAACCGGAGTCACCCCCCAAAACACCACTACCACAACGGGCACCTTCTTTTCAGGCCTTTAAAAACCATCCTTGATCAGGACACCCCACATCTCCAGAGCCGTGACACATAGCAAGTCAACGCGACGAACACGACGCCGGACACAACCGCCCAAGGCCTGGAACACTTATTAAAACCAACAGCAGCAGCAGGACAGCTCAGTCGCCATGTTTTACCTCACACTACCCAGTAACAGTTCACTGGATGTGTTTCCTGACAACACCTTGGCCAAGTACGTGACCCAGTTACCGCAACCGTTGCATTTACCTGGGCGCTGGGAATGTGGCCTCGTGGATATCCAATACCCTTACTCGTGGTACAACGTGCAAGCCAATGAAGTGTTGTACGAGGTGACCTACGAAGGAAAAGACACCCGACTCACCCTCCCCGAAGGCCAATACGATACTCCCAAGGAGTTCATGGGTGGGCTGTCAAGACTGTTGCATTATAAGGCTCTACGGGAGGTCACGAATACTTCAAAACCCACCAAATCCTTTCCCTTCAAGAATCACGTGGACTTCGATTACAACGCACACAACGACAAGGCACAGCTTATCGTCCCCGCCAACGCGAGTGTCGTACTGAGTCCTATCCTACAGCAAATGCTGGGTTTCGATCTACAGACGTTCGCTGGGCCCACCGCCCACCAAGGCGAGATCCCGATGGATATGAAGTCGGGTATGTACGGACTCTACGTCTACTCGGACGTGGTGGACAGCCACATCGTGGGCGATATCAACACACCTCTGTTACGGGTGGTGCCCATTAAAAAGTTGTATGGAGATCGTCACCCACAGTTTCACCCACATGCTCTACCTGCCCGTACGACAAACCCACATCAACACGATCACGGTGGATATAAGAGATGACACGGGACGACCGGTGGCATTCGAACGCGGGAAAGTGGTGCTGACACTTCATTTTCGACAAGCACGTGCTCTCCACTTTGTATAATGAAGGTGCCTTACGAGTGCGATGCACGCAGGTATATGGACTATTATGCCCAACAGGCCGGCGGTGGCCTTCCGGTCTTTAGTGGTGCACGCATGCAACGAGGACATGGACTGGGGAACATACTCGGGAGCATCGTCAAAACGTTCCTGCCCTTGGTGACGCGTGGGGTGAGAGCAATCGGCAAACAAGCGGTACGCAGTGGACTGCAAGTCGCTGGTGATGTCTTGGGGGGTACGGCACCCAAAGAAGCCTTGAAACGGCGGGCCAAAGAAGCGGGAGGCGTCTTGGTGGCCAAAGCCACCGAGACCACGCACCAGTCGACGACCGACCCAGCGACGACGCACATCGAAGACCCAGGATATCTTTTCTTAAAACATGTCCTTGATCCACGCAGAGTCCTGCCCCTCCACCAACAGTGAATTTGATTCGTCAATGGAGATGGCTCCAGAATCGTCGACCAAGCAACGGTGGGCCCGACGAATCTCTGGCTGCACTCGATGTTTCAACAGGTGGATATATTTCTCAGCGACAAACTCATCAGTGACTCGTACCCCTATCGAGCCTACATCGAGACGCTGTTGTCGCATGGACGAGAGGCTAAAAAATCTCAACTGACAGCCGCTTTATTCTACCAGGACACAGCTCAGCACATGTGCGTAGAGAACGTGGGATGTGGGATATAACAAACGGAAGGCTTTGACCGCGAACGGCGTCTCGGTGGATCTCATGGGTCGACTGCACGCAGACATGTTCATGCAAGACCGGTACCTGTTGAACAAGATCCCCATCAAAATCCGACTGATACGGGCGCCTCCGACCTTCGCCTTGATGGTCACTAACGTAGACGGGCATGCAGCTGACTATAAGATTGTCATCCAAGACGCAGTCCTGTATGCCCGAAAAGTGAAACCGAATCCAGCCGTTCAATTGGGACACCTCAAAGCCTAGGAAACAAAACCAGCCCAGTACCCTATCCGACGTGTGCAAACCAAAGTGTTCTCTGTGTCTGCTGGAAATATGAGCGCCAACAAAGAAAACCTGTTCCTGGGGGAACTACCCAAGCGATGGTCACTAACGTAGACGGGCATGCAGCTGACTATAAGATTGTCATCCAAGACGCAGTCCTGTATGTCCGAAAAGTGAAACCGAATCCAGCCGTTCAATTGGGACACCTCAAAGCCTTGGAAACAAAACCAGCCCAGTACCCTATCCGACGTCTGCAAACCAAAGTCTTCTCCGTCTCTGCTGGAAATATGACCGCCAACAAAGAAAACCTGTTCCTGGGGGAACTACCCAAGCGATTGATCCTGGCCTGTGTGGAAAATATCAGTTTCAGCGGAGCCTACCCAGAGAACCCGTTTGACTTTCAACATTTCGGCATCAATTTTGTGGCCCTGCATGTGGATGGACAACAGGTCCCAGCCACGGCCTTAACACCGAACTTTGGGCGCGCGAATTTCATTCGTGCCTATCAGAGCCTGTTTACAGCCACCGGTCAAATCAACCAGGAATATGATCAGTCGGGAGGACTACGCGAACGGTCTGTTTCGAGTTGACCCCCACCTTAGAGAACGACCATCAGCTGGCCCTCGCCAAGCAAGGCAATTTACGGTTGGAAATCCACTTTGCACGAGCCCTCCGGAGCACCATAAATGTGATCTGCTACGCCGAGTTTGACAACATCATTCAAGTGCGCAACGTCCTGTGTGACTTCTCCACCTAACATGGATACAGACCAGATAACCACCATACTGGAGAATGACCCAGAGACACGTATGGTCTTTCAAGGGGTGTTCGGCCGAGATGTGTTCCCATTAGACCGTATGTATCCTGCTGCTTACGTTCTCAACACGGACCCGATGGATCGGCCCAGTGAACATTGGGTGGCCGTGTACTTGACAGAACAGCAGGGCGAATACTTTGACCCGTACGGCCTCCCTCCCCTCCATCCCGATTTAACAGACTTCATGGATCAAGGCGCAGAGACGTGGTGTTGGAACAGTCAAACGTTGCAAAGCCTGACCAGTAGCGTGTGCGGACAATATTGCTTGTTTTAACTGTACCATCGATGCCGGGGAAGGACCTTATCTACCATCCTACAGATGTTTGACGAGTACCCCAAGGCCGAGGACCGCGATGTACTCGTATATGACTGGGCCGCCGATCATTTCAATGTACAAGCCCCGTTCTGGGCTTTAGTTCTTTCAATGTACAAGCCCCCTGTTCTGGGCTTAAGTTTACAAGCCCCCTGTTCTGGGCTTCAGTTCTTTCAATGTACAAGCCCCCTGTTCTGGGCTTGAGTTTTCACGTGGTTGTTCTCACGTTGTTGTTGTTCACTGAATAAAAAAATGAGATCTCACCAAAAGACTCTGTCTTGTGTGTTTTCTTTATGAGCATAATGCATGGAAGCTATAACAGACATGTGGGGATTCGGTGAAACTGGCTTCGAACACCGTGGAGAAGGTAGCCCATCAGTGGCCTAGGATAATCCGAAATTCACCCGCGCAGGCGTGCGGCCGGATAAGGCGCGCGCGCGCTGCGGCCGGAGTAACCCGCGCGTGCGCGCGCTGCGGCCGGATAACCCGCGCGCGCTGCGCCCGGGGCGAGGCCGGGCCGGGTCGGGCCGGGGAAAACCCGGAGGTTGAACATCCGGGCCCTACATCTAAGGGGGACATTGGAACTCTTCTGTGTTCGAAGGTAGTTTTAGTGAAACCCGGAAGTGACGTCTGTGCGCAGAACCCACACCACCACCCAACCCCAACCAGGGATCCCTAGTGGTGGGTCACACACACACACACACACACACTCCCACGCATCCCCCAACATGCCTGCTTTCTATACTACGACCAGACTGCGCATGCGTAGACCCTTGAACACGGACGAACCCTGAGTCCAATCGGATGCTGCTTCACAAGAGCTTCAACATAAGACCTCATACGACTCCATCGGACCCATAGTGACCCCTGTCGGCGCCAAAAATGTCTATTTCCATATACTTTCTCTAATGCGCATGCGCAGAATGACGTCAGTTCCACGTCACACCCACCCCGTCGGATGCTCCCTCACGACTGCTTTACATGGATACCTCACTCGATCCCATCAGACCATTAGGGGCCTACCTAAACCCCAACACGTCTATTTCTATACTACGGCCAGACTGCGCATGCGCAGACTATTCACAACGAACGACACACTAGCTCAGGCGGATGCTCCCTCACGACAGCTTCAAAATAAGACCTCATACGACACCATAGGATCATTAGGGGCTCACCTAAACCCTAAAACGTCTATTTCCACACCCTTTTCCCAGAATTCCCTGTCTGCGCATGCGCAGAATGTGGACAACGGCCGAGGCCCTAGTACAATCGAATGCCCCCTCACATAGGCTTCACATTGATACCTCACTCGATCCAATCGGCCCACTCGTGGCTCACCTACACCCCAAAACGTCTATTTTCATACCCTTTCTCTATTGCGCATGCGCAGAATGACGATATTCCGACCCCACATCCACCCAGTGGGACGCCACCTCACATAGGCTTCACATTGATACCTCACTCGACCCCATCGGTCCATTAGGGATCCACCTAGACCCCAAAACGTCTATTTCCATACCCTTGGTCTACCGCGCATGCGCAGAATGACCATATTCCAACCCCACACCCAGCCCATCGGATGCTCCCTCACATAGGCTTCACATTGATACCTCACTCGACCCCATCGGTCCATTAGGGGCTCCCCTAAATCCCAAAACGGCTATTTCCATACCCTTGGTCTACCGCGCATGCGCAGAATGACCATATTGCAACCCCACACCCAGCCCATCGGATGCCCCCTCACATAGGCTTCACATTGATACCTCACTCGACTCCATCGGACCACTAGTGACCCACCTAGGCCCCTAAACGTCTATTTCCATACCCTTGGTCTACCTCGCATGCGCAGAATGACGATATTTCAACCCCACACCCACCCCATCGGATGCCCCTTCACGAATGCTTCACATTGATACCTCATACGACCCCATCGGTACACTAGGGACCCCTCTCGCCCCTGAAGATTGCCGGAGAATTTGGGACTACTTTCTGTCCGCGGAGGCAGACCGCATCACCACCAGACCGCATCACCGCGGAGGAATACACACGCCCGATTCACGCAGTCCGGAAGTGACGTCATATATGACGTCACACTTCAGTACATGTCCTATCATGTTCAGTCATACGGGACTGGTGGCGCCCCCTGGCGGAAAAAAGGGAACCAAGAGTTACCTCCCTGGAAAACTGCCGTGGATATCCCGTCTCCCTACTACTGACCTGCTCTCTAAAATGGACGTCAAAAATGTCGTTTTTGCTCAATAACTTTTTATTCCTTCTTAACCAATGCTCCATAAACTTCAGGCGTATTAATCTATCTACTGTTCAATGTCCTAAAATTAATTTGCCATTTGAAGAACCAGTCATTGATGTTTCAATAGCGTAACAAATATTTGGCCTATTATTATGCAAATTAGATAGATGACAATTTATTTTTTACTGCCGTTTGATGAGAATATATATGTTTGTGTGCGAATTCAATGTGTAAACTGATTTATTGAGCAAAAAGTGCCTTTTTACCCTCATTTTAGAGAGCGGGATGGCTCTAACCTGATTACTTAACATATTCTATGGACGGTGCTAATGAACACCCATGTATCTCATTGCAGGAGTAAATGAACACTTGGACATATTATTTGATGTCCTCTTTAGGATGTGTTAATGCACACCAAACTCTACACTGAGAGGTGTAACATGAGTCCGTTTCCGTCTCATGTGAAAGTAATGCTTTCATAGTCACATTGAGTTCAAGGTCGTAGTCAATGTACATAGCGCCAAGTAAAGAAGTTGTGTCTTGATTCTCCGCTTGTTCTAGTCCGTTATATTCAATAGCTAAGGGAATATTGAAGCATTGTGTCAGAAGTGCGGATCGATGTTGATGGTTTGGACAGACTTTAGAGACATTCTTCATAAAAAATTCGCAAGTTCTACGTGGAAGTGGAGGCGACACACAAACCACGCGGTCGTCTCATGTTGAAGACAAAGGACCAGCATGGACTCGAAAGCAGCTAAGTTCTGTTTATTTCACAAGCTATTACATTGACCTTTATCGTTGCCAACCAGCACAGATTGATGTGTGGTCCAGAGTGATAAACTGAGATAAGCTCTGGTCTGTTTACAAAACTGGGAAAACTTTGATATACACTGTAAAAATATTGAGTGACAATTGAGAGTGAACACTAATATTCTAACCCAGTTCTAAAGACAAACACATACAGTGGTGATTGGAAGTGTGCAGAAACTATTTCTGGAATATTCTGTGGCATTTGATAGAATCACATACACTGCAAAGGTGTGTTTAAATAAGTGTGTTGAAATATAAACACAGACTATGAATCAACGTGATTTTCGAAATTGAACGTTCGGGACATGTCGTCACGTGAATGTGTTGAAGAGGAATAAACGTGTGTTGAGGACTACACTGTAAACAAAATTATTCCCATATAATCGGATCAACTCGATAACACAGCATATTCACTATGGGAGAACCAGTTGCAGCACCACCACAAATTCTTCCGCTGTCAACTGTGAAACCGCCAGACAGGCTTGATATGAACACAAAAAACCTGTCCCAAGTGTGGAAGAAATGGAAAGAGGAATTTGTGCTGTACACAGAACTCGCCATGGCTGATAGGGAAGAAACAATCAAAATCAAAATGCTTCTCTATCTTATCGGAAATCAAGGTAGAGAGATCTACAAAACGCTACAATTTGATTCCGAACTCGCAGATAGGACGTTGACGGAAGTGATAGAGGCGTTTGATGGACATTGTGATCCCCGTAAAAATGAAACGGTGGAAAGATACAGATTTTTCACCAGAAGTCAAGAATCTGGGGAAAGCATTGACAAGTATGCAACAGAATTGAAAATTCTGGCAGCAACATGCAATTTCGAACAGCTTCAAAACTCGCTAATTCGCGACCGAATTGTATGTGGGATTCGCGATGCGTCTCTTCGTGAACGTCTGCTACGAGAAAACCAGCTGACGCTAGAGAAATGCATGCACATCTGTCGTGCCTCTGAAATCTCAAAGGAACAGGTTAAAACTCTAGAAAGTCCTGCAGTGCATGCTGTAAAGCAGAAACAGTATGCCAGCAGAGATAGGGCACAAACTAGAGGAAAAACAGATATAGGAAGCCAGCTTACAACGATAGGAAGCCAGCTGGAGCTTACAACGATAGAAAGCCAGCTGGGGCTTACAACGCTGTGAAAACCGGACAATGAAGATATTGTGGCCGGGAAACACGAGTTCAAACGCGACAAATGTCCAGCATTCGGACAAATGTGTCGAAAGTGTAACACACCGAACCATTTTGAGAAGATGTGTGTTGCCAACACAACGCAGCGCAGAGTACATTACCTGGATAATAATGACTGGAGTGATGACGACGACGAAGACGATTTTTTTTAAATAAAATCGCTAGAGTTAACTCCAGTCTGGCAACACATCAATCAGGTCACGGGTAAAGAATACCCCAAGCAGATCTACGCGACAATGTTGGTAGACGGCCGACCTATCAAATTCCAGATTGATTCAGGTGCGACGTGCAATATTATTCCAGCCAAGGATCTTGGTAACCTGGAAGATTACAACATGATGGGAACAGATCAAGTGTTATCCATGTACAACAAGACAACATTGAAACCGTTGGGCCGCTGCAAAGTCAAGATGACTGATTCGAAGGACAACAAACGATACCGGGCAGAGTTCGTTGTTTTAGATCAAGCAAACTGGGTGCCAATACTTGGCAGCAGAGCCGTGCAGCAGATGGATCTGATCAAGATCCAATATCAGAACATTATGACTGTGGAGAAAAAACATGTTGTCGAGAAACCTTTGACAGATGATCAGCTAGCAACAGAGTTTGCTGACGTCTTTGAAGGAACTGGTCTACTGGAGGGGAAATACCATTTGGAGCTAGACCCCACGGTAACGCCAGTGGCACACCCTCCAAGGAAAGTCCCAATCGCAATAAAAGGGAAACTTCAAGAAGAGCTGCAGCGATTAACTGAAATGAACATAATCGCGCCTGT
>JAVTVY010015728.1:0-60725 GCA_036873755.1 Hanleya hanleyi | reverse complement strand
TATTCTTAATGTAGGTGGTCGTCCATAGGATTCACCACTTGAAAAAGTAAATTTCGAGCCCTGATGTACAGTCCCCCCAAGTCCTCCAATACATCAACTGTTGTGCTGGTGAATATCGACGCATATTGGCTTCAAGTTTGCTATTTACAAATTTGTTAAAAGTGTATGTACCCGGTACTTATATGTAGTGAATCGCTTTGTAGCAAAACCAATTGCTAAACATATTGAACTACGGCCATTCTGCATTTGTGAATTTGTCATGATTACGAGGCCACCTGAATATTGTAACAGAACTTCAACCAGTGACAAAATGGTGATGACACTATATGTATTAACTGTGTTAAAATACATGTAATTTTAAATATGTCAAAAATGTGATTACATTCTCAGGTCTAAAACATGTTACTTATGGCATTTGTGTTACTTAATTTTGTTTGCATGGCTAAGCGAAAAACTGGATCACATGTGCATACTGAGATGCAGGCGTTTCTAGAGTAAAGACAGTTCAAATTCCATTGATTTTCTGGAAGTCTGGAGTTCCACTATCTTTGTGGACACAGAATTCAAAGTCCCAAGTTCCGCTAACTTTCTGCACAAAATAAAATGCGGGTCCAAGAATGGAAAACCAGATATCTGCAAAATGCGCATGCAGACAATTGTATGAATTCCAGAGAGAAAGATTTTGAAATTGCATGACCTTTCCGCAGAATTCCGCAAAATTAACAATGATCTCCATGAAATGTCTGCGGAAATCCACATTGTAGTGCAATTCTGACAGCTCTAGGTATAGGCGCTCGAGTAGGGGGACAAAATGTGGACTGGGTAACATGAGAAGAGATAGGGAGACCTGAAATAGTGCAAATTAAAAAGAGCAAATGACATTTCCAATAACTTCAAAATTGAGCTTGGTTCATGGCATGATAGATCAATATTTGTCAATGTAATGTTTTGTATTTGCACATATCCACGTTTAAGGCAAAATTTTCTATTGTATATGCCAACTTGAATGATGTCATTTATAAATCGTATTTACATGTAGCCTAATGTCCTTTGTTATAAGTCATGACATCACAATACAATGTTGCTACATGCATGAGTGATGATATATGGTACATTAAACGCCCACTGGTGGACAGGGGCAAATACTCTTTTGGTTTGATTGGGCACTCCATCTTATTACAATGGGCACAGGTCATACAGAGTATGCCGTGCAACCCGTTCCCCCACACCGCCCTCTTACCGTGACAGTTTGGAAGCTTCTGTATTGGGGCTGAAAAGATTATATTCCGTTTCAGGGACTTAAAGGTTATACCAAAGTATACTACTTTGCATTAAAACATACCCAGTAGTGTTACGGACAATAAATTAGTATTTTTTCTTGAATAATGTCGTCGAAGTGGGTTTTAGGACGCGAATAGCACACATGTCGGAGAAAACGTATTGGAGCCATGCCCTCTGGTGCATGACGTCACAACCTGATTACGATTGCGTCGTAAACGGCTATGACGTCCGGCGTCGTTACGAAAGATTCACCCAACTGTGGGAGTTCTAACGTGATGTCGCTGACATTTTGACGTCACAACAGGCATTTGAGCGAGATCGTAATCAGGTTGTGACGTCACAGATCAAGCGGTCACAGCTTTCGCCGTTTTGAAAGGGGCGTGAAATTGTCGCACTTTACTGCTGCTATTTCCAAACTTGGGCAGTTTGAAAACATACACAAATGTAAAACAAGTCTATATAATCCCCTCTACAACAATTTAGCACAAAAAAGTAGCAGATTTTGAGACCATTTTGTATTATAACCTTTAAAAACTGGGCATTTTGTATAGTACTCTGTAAGCGATCTGGTTAATTTTGCCATCATAATTTATTCAAATCGCAAAATGTTAATTATTAGTACATGGATAGAATCATAATAAAATGGATATATCTGTGCCCTCCACATTTGATCTTTTATGAATTCTAGAAGTTTGCAGGGTTACAAAATTATAAACTTTCTGCTAGCTATTTCGCTATACGTAAATGCGAAAAATCATTCATAGAATTTTAATTATATGCAAAAATCATGTATAGAACTTTAAAAGCTCTATTTTGAAATTTTCACAAAATGTAGGCCAATATATTGTCGGTATGAAAAAGAAAAAGGTTTTCGAAAAAGCCCAACTGTTAATGAGCATAGCCATGCAGCCATGCTAGGCGGCGCTAGTGCTCCAACAGGTAAAGAAGACGTGGCGTCATAAAACGAACAATTATAGCGTCGTTGTATTATGACGTTGCCTGTGTGACGTCCAGAAAAACGACATGCGCATGCGACATTTATTTCTTGGTACAGCCAAGGCGTGCAGTTCGACCTGGCAAACCCCATTAGCACATAGCCCCGGTTCCCTGTACCAAGAACGGTATATAGCACATCATATATATAGGTGCTTTCAAAGGAAATGCTATTATCGAAAATCCTTTGAAAAATAATATACTTTTCATAGTTTGAAATTTGAATTTAGATATTATTGGCCCATGTGGTATTTTATTTATATGCCATAGACCTAATAAATAGGCCCTACCAGTGTTTAAATAATTTATTGCAAGATATGTCAACATTATGGGATTTAATTAAATCATCGAGAGCTCAAATATTGATGAAAAAAAAAATTATTTTTCCAAAATCATGAAAATGTAGCTGCCATGCAAGTCTACGGTACGGTAACAGTAGTCCAACCGTGACTTCTGTATTTGCAGATTTAATTTTAAAACTTGTGTTGCACATCAAACTTCATGGTGAACAGTTTGGGATAGAGCCTAAGATAACTTTGAATATAGACCAATATACGGACGTTGTTCGAGTTTCCATATCTGCATCAGGAGATCGATGTGAAGAAAGTGGCAATAAATCCCACGTAGCGGTATAGTAATTTATGAATGGTCCCTTATCTGAAGTCCATCTCGTACTCGCAGTTTTCAATACACGCATATGTGTACGAAATAGTTCTTTCCGTTGTTCTTTTCATCCCCAATATACGATAAGTGCTTTCAACAATCGATTGGGATATCAGTTCTCCCAACGAGCTCAAATTTTATACAGCAAATCTACATTTATTCAGTCTTGCTGGACGTTTTCGGCGCCGCCATTTGCATCGAGTTGTTGGGATCACGTGACCGGCCTGGCCGGGGATTCCCCTGCAGTGCTCGCTGCCGTGCTGATCGAAGAAGCCTGCCTTGAACTGCTTGAGTTCCCATGTGTCGCTGTAGACAATGACGTCATCAATGTAAGTCTCACATCCTTCCAAACCGGAAGTAACACGATTGAACGTGGCTGGAGAATTTTTCATTCCAAATGGCATAACTTTGTACTGGAACAGACCCTCCGGAGTGACGAATGCTGATATCTCCTTCGCACGAGCTGTCAGTGGAACTTGCCAAAATCCTTTCAGAAGATCAAACTTTGATACGAACTTGGCATTTCCAACTTTATCAATGCAATCGAAAACTCCAGTTACTATTACTTGGTTCAATGAAGTCATTGTCCAACAAATACGGAATCTCTTTTTTCAGGTAGTTTTGTTTGATGGGATTCAAACGGTATGGGTGCTGTTTCACTGGATTAGAATCGCCGACATCGACGTCATGTGAAGTTGTATCAGTCCGAGTAGGAATGTCGGGAAACAAATGTTCATATTGGCTGAGCAGAGTTCGAAGTTCTTCCTGACGCGCTGGCTCGAGATGACACAACTTGGAATCCAAATTGAGTAGAATGTCAGAGTTCTGTAATTTCGCCGCTGTCATGGGCTCTTCACAAGTTTCACTAGTATCAGGGTCAGAACTAACTACACTCACAGGATGAACAGTACTGTCAGTGCTACCTCTGTCGATGTATAACTTCAACATATTTACATGACATAACTGTTTGCTTTTACGCCTGTCAGGAGTCTGAACTACATAATTCAGGTCACTTAATTTCTTTTCAATGACATAAAGACCATAGTATGTAGCCTTAAGTGGATTACCAGGAATAGGCAGAAAAGCCAGAACCTTCTCACCAGGTTTGAAACTTCGTTTGAGGACATGTTTATCAAAGGTTATTTTCATACCCTTTTGAGCTGACTTTAAATTTGACATGGCCAAATCACGTGCTTTGGTCAACCTGGTGCGAAAGTCCGACACATATTGCAAGAGATTACATGAGTCAAGCTCACTGTCAAGGAACTTTTCCTTCAACAGTTTGAGGGGTCCTCTAACTGTATGTCCAAAGGCTAATTCGAATGGAATGAAGCTTAAAGACTCTTGAACAGACTCTCTAATAGCAAACAATAACAAGTGTATGCCTTCATCCCAGTCTTTTTCAGTGTCAAAACAATAAGTCCTAATCATGTTCTTTAATGTTTGGTGGAATCTTTCTAATGCGCCTTGGCTTTCCGGATGGTATGCAGATGATTTGTACTGCTTTATTCCCAATTCGTGCATGACTTGTTGGAAGATTCCTGACATGAAATTAGATCCCTGACCAGACTGGGGTAGGCCGACAAGTGTGAAAAACTTAACTAAGGCCTTAACAATAGTTTTTGCCTTAATATTCCGTAAAGGAATGGCCTCAGGGAACCTGGTTGAAACACATATGATTGTTAACATGTATTGGTTGCCTGACTTTGTTTTTGGTAGTGGACCGACACAATCTATAATGACCTTACTAAAGGCTTCCCCAGATGCAGGGATTGGTTGTAGAGGGGCATTCGGTATGGTTTGGGTAGGTTTTCCTACCATTTGACATGTGTGGCATGACCTACAAAATTCAACAACATCTTTCTTCAAATTTGGCCAGTAGAAATGAGTTAGAATTTTGTGGTATGTTTTGTTAACACCTAGATGGCCTGAAAGAGGTGTTCCATGGGCTAGTCTGGGGATATCTAAACGATATGACTTCGGTACCACAATCTGATACTTAACCGCCCACTCATCATCAGGTGACACATCTGGCGGTCGCCATTTGCGCATAAGAACACCATTCTTAGAAAAGTAACACACAGGCTCTTGAGTTACATCACACTCATCTACTGCCTTGTCAAATAACGTGGAAATGTCCTTGTCACTATGCTGTTCATTAACCAGCTATGATATTGAGATTTTGTCATTAGAACATTCCAATTTGTTATCCAAATCTGGCTTATCATCCTCATCATCTAAACACACAAACGTGTCGGCCAAACAAACGTCATCGGTGACGTCATCTTTAAGAGACTTTTCAGACTCCTCAGCCAATCTACTCATGGCTCTAGTAACTGCACAAGCAGGATACAAACTTTGAATTTCCTCTTCAGTTGGATCATGAATCTGATCCAAACAAGGCTTGTCAGTTACAATCGGGTTAACCCCGACCCTATCTCCCGCAAGATCATTGCCAAGAAGTAATTCAACACCCTCAAACGGTAAACTACCTTTAATACCCACCGTAACAGGTCCAGAAATCAAGTCGGAAGACAGATGAATGTTATGGAGCGGAACGGGTGTATAGTTTACAGAATCTACCCCTTTAATCAGGACATTACTGCCTGCAGATGAAGAATCAGAAAACGGCAAAATATCTACCAATAAAAGAGACTGGGACGCGCCCGTATCTCGCAAAATCTTCACTGGAGTAGCACTAGAAAAATCACTTGAAAGTGACACAAAGTGGATAAATGGTTCAAAAATGTCCATAACAGGATTTGAAAAACTGTCAAACTCATCCTTGATAGAACTAATAGGAACAGTGTCCTTGGCCATCTTAACGTCATATACATTATGAACGTCATTAACCTGCTTGGGTATAGATCTTGAAGCGAGGAAACCACTAGGCTTTTGAAAGGCTTGATCTTGTTGTCTTCTTTTCAATTTAAAACAATTCGCCATCAAATGGCCGTCCTTTTTACAGTAGCTGCAAACGGGAGACTTATTTTGAGTGTTAAAAGTGGGTGACTGAGACTTTGTGTTTGACCTTTGACCTTTGTAACTGGGGTTAAAAGTTTTAGGCCTTGAGAAAGAACTGGATTTGTTACCTGAGATGTTAGACTGGAATGAACTGGGCTTAACAGCATTGACAAATGATAATTTGTGTGTCAGAGCGTATTCATCAGCAAATCGGGCTGCTTCGTCTAAAGTGTTGGCATTCTTTTCATCAAGAAATGTTCTAACATCACCATGGATACACCTTTTAAATTCCTCTACTAGCATAAGCTGTCTGAGGTTTTCAAAGTTGTTTTCAATTTTAACCGAAGCACACCACCTATCAAATAATTGTTCTTTTGAACGGGCAAATTCTACATGAGTCTGGGAGTTTCCTTTTTCACAACTACGGAACTTCTGTCTATAGGTTTCAGGAACTAATTCATAACCTTTAAGGATTAAACCCTTCACCAAATCGTAATTTGATGCTTGCTCTACCGTCAGTTGAGTGTAAATGTCCCTTGCCTTTCCGACCAAAACACTTTGAAGAAGTAAACTCCAATTTTCTCTTGGCCAGTCTAAATTTTCAGCAATTTTCTCAAAATGCAGAAAATATTTGTCAACTTCTTTCTCCTGAAATGGTGGGACGAGACGTATTTGTCGAGCTGCATCAAATCTTGATTGTGACTGTACAGGAGCATGTGTAGGAGGATCTGTTCGCGACTGTAATTCCAAATGTTTTAGTTCTAATTGTAACCGTCTATCTTTCTCTTCTCTCTCTAACCTTTCCTCTTTTTCTAACTTTTCTCTCTCTAACCTTTCCTCTTTTTCTAACTTTTCTCTCTCTAACTGAAACTGTCTTTCTTTCTCTTCTCTCTCTCTCTAATTCTAATTTCTTTAATTCCAGTTGATTTTGCAATTCTAATTTCTTTAATTCCAAATCATCAGCCGTTTCCTCAGTTAAATCAAAATCACTTTCATCCCAAATTTGTTTGCTGAAAAAATGTTTAATAATGAGTTTCTTAATTTCCTGCTTTCTCCAAGATGTTTTGACTTTAATTTGTAGGAATTTACACAGTGCGAACAAATCCTCTTTGCGTAGTTCGTGAAACTCCTCCTGACCAGGCTTCGAAGCAAACTGAGCTGGATCGAAAGACATGCTGACAATATACTAAGACTCGACTTCACAAATTCAAACAATGTATCAATTTTGAACAATGTTGCAACGCTGGAATGTAAACAAAGCTCGCGGACTAGGCCCCCAATTTCTGTTACGTCTACGATAATAGAAAAACGCAACAGAAAGATTTGTGAAGTCGAGTACAAAGATTTAATTACAATACAAACTAAGTTAGGTCAATACAACAAATGATAACAAATAAAAAACCTTACTGAAGACTGTTATACCAGTGTATCTCTCAGTATATCAAACGTACAGTTCGTAACGTGCAGGAATCCCGTATTTCCTCAGTCAATAACGCTCAGCTGGGGTCCAGTTTTCGTAAGTTCAATCCCAACGGTCAATCCAGGGTTAATCACAGCCAACAAGAAAACACACAATCCAACAGTTAGTTATCTCAGCCAACAATCTCCGATAATGTCAAATGTCCAGTAAATGCACCCAATAATGTTGTTCAAGTATCGTGTGAAAGCCAGTGTTCAATTCCTCCCCACAACTGAGCGAGACTCATGATTTATACTGTATTGGGATTTCTAGATGTTTCTATCAGGTCAACAAAGTTATCGGTACAACATGACGTAATATTTAACCCAGATAAGATAACAAGAATTCGAGAAGTTTCCACTGAATTAAAACAGAGGCTATTCATTCGAGAAACGTCCATTGTAAACAATTGCGTGACCGTCTATATGTTAACGTATAGAGTCAATATATACAGCGTATAGATGGCGCTCGAGTATAACACAGAGTTTGATACGGGGACTGTAGACAGACTCATTCACGCAGCGGCCATCTTAGTGCATGGAACCCTCAAGAAAACGCTAGACCTTTTGTGTCATAATTCACACTCGATAATTCGGTCAAGATCACTAGAAACTTCCAGATGAACAGAAGGTAAACATGTTTATCACCGAACAGAGGGTCAACAAGTTCACCTCATTTCTACAATTCTACAGTGTCTAACTATAATACTATGACACTTGGATCGCTTGTCTCTCTTGGTTTGTAGAACGTTATGACGTTATTGTGGTCCTCTTCGTCTAAGTTTTATTCAAATGTGACGTGGATGAATGGACGAGGACCACTAACGTCCTGACGTTCCAAAAACAACGGGAGGCAAGCGATGACGTTTTCAAAAGTTCTGGCTCTCGGTATAAGTTTTGGCTCATATACCCAAAATAAAAGAATAACCCACAGAACTATTACCACACATAATTGTAACAACTATAGAAGTTCTTGTTTTATGACATTTTAACAGAACATTGGAAAGCTTTTCAGTTCACCTTTAACACAATTACAGGGATGTTCACTTGTAGGACTCATTCGCATAATTTCTTGTTTCACACAGAGCTAATATTTGAAATGGATGAAATCTAAAGTACTTTTGTACTTCTGATGGTTCCATTGATTTGATCTGCCCATATCCATCACAGAAACACATATGAGCAGCCTAGTCCACGTTTTGTATTTTACACTGAACACATATTTCATACACATGCTTACATCAAAACCGATGGCTTGTTTGAAAGTCAGTTCTGTAGAACATTACAGCTTTAAAATCCATGTTGTATTGTTGTTGTCTAGAATTTGTCGACATAGTCTGGATCATAAATATGACATAATTTATATCCTATCAATGCTCTCCAATCGTATATGTCGCTATATAGGCGACATATCCAAATTGGGGAGCAGATAGGATTTACATGTAGATTGAATCAAATATTTAATTGTCCAAATTCTATCTGGTTCTATGATTTCCTGTCACTGTTCCAGGTAGCTATGATGTTATATTCTGTCATAAGGCAGCTTTATTTTAAAGTCCTATTACTAAGAATAATCCTGTTCCTTTAATTATCGGACATAAATCTACGTCACATATATACTGTCACAATGAGTCTTATTACTGAAGGAAAATTGATATTTAAAATGCATTTGTGTCTATAATTGGGAATGGCATGGGGGGAGTAATATGACCGAAAAATTGTCTCAAATTATGTTTTGAAAATGACATCACTGCGACGTCATCGTAGGAGACGTCTTGTTTTTTTTCTTCGTTTTGGTTTCACATTTTCTAGTAGAGCTTGGCCCACAGTTTTAGTGTGGTACGGTTCCCATGTTGTAATACAAATAAATTGCCATAAATAAATTTAAAAAAATTTGTAGGCCTATCTCTGGTGTGCAATTTTCAGGTACTATCAGAGGATGGCTATAGTTTATAAAACATACTGAAGTGTCAGGAATTTTCGAAGAGTTTATTATAATTTTGAATGTAAACTTTGAAAGTTTAAATTGGGACACTTTTGAACTGATTTGGCTTTGAGGTGAACTAAAAAAAAATAGTTCTGCACTTTTGTTTTGCTGGGTTTTCCTTAAATTTTGCCCATGTCCCATATTCGCACGTCTACTCAATACCTGCTTCGCAAGCGGCCCCTTTGCGGCCACGCTCCGCTCGCTATTAATGTTAATCAAAAGTCTTCACGGTTTCAAGAAAATAAATTATTAATCTGAGGAAACAAGCTACAATATAGGAGAAGACCATCTTTTTTGTTTCTTTGTTTTGTTTTCACATTTTCTAGTATCCAAATTGGGGGGCAGATAGGATTTACATGTTTAAATTGAAACACACCCTTAGCTTCAGATTCAGATTAGGAACTGATTGAGCTGAACTCAAAATATTAGTTCTGGACTTCATTCCATATGAAATGTTTTCTTCAAACTTTTTTCAACTATCAAATTTTAATTTCGAGTTAAAATTATATTCAAAGTTCAAGTGGTTAAAAATAATTTTACTTTAATTTGATCAAATTCAATTAAAACTAAAATTTCATTCAAAAAACTGAAATTCCAATTCGAAATTAAAATTAACAACCAAGTTAGAATGATCATAAAAATAAATAGGTTTTGAACTCAGTTGTTTTAATTCAAATTCGAATTTTAAACTTAAATCGCAAAGTCACAATTTTCAAATGCTGTGTGTGCAGTTATTTCCACTGGACATGGCATTTGCTACTGGACGTCACTGGTATAGCTGAATGCGTGCCTCGGTGGTTATCTCTTTTTCTACTGAACATGAGTGGACGTGAGTTGTACGCTACTGGACTTGACTGGGCGTATACATGGACAGTAAACAGTAGGACCCTCAGTCACGCGGACCTCGGCGAGTTCTTGGCAATGTTGAATGACTTGATTTTACAATCACGACTACGTCGAAAATGTTTATTTTCTAACAAATGCCTGGTCATATTTACACGATACTTCAGATCTAAAAAACGCAATAAATTAGCTTCCCATAGATATGAATTTTATGCAGGTTTTGCCTCCCATTGAACTAAATTTGACGAAAGATAATGTCCACAGTTATCAGTGCCGCTTTCACTGCGAAACGGTTTTGATCAACCTGTAACCATTTCGGTCATCTATATGCGGAAAGACTGACCCTGGGATCGTTTGTATCCACGTTCAGCCTACTTTCGGCAACTGCAGGAGGGAATTTCCATAAATCAATACCCTGTGACTTCGTCAGCCAATCAGCTAAAATCTACCGACGTAACCCAACGTACCTCGCCATTTTCGAGTCACGTGATGAACTATTTGTTCAAAATTTCAGATCCACCACACCTCTTGGATGATACGAAAGTTATACATACCTATATATTGTGTAAGCCCAGGCAATATCTGTTTCAGAAGTGGTATGAAAACTTGTAATTTATCTGATTTATCGGGCTTGTCCTCCGCCGGATGAAGGCCGAACAGAATCCAATAAAGTACTGGATATCGCTCCGCGATAATGGAGACACACGATTCGCAAGCCATCTTATGGATGGCGAAGTGTACGCAAATGGGTTTTGATCGAACTCTTGGTCACGTGGTCTGCGTTTTGCATCGGACATCTTCGACAAGGAAGAAAGCCGCATAGCGAATCATTTTTAGTCTGCAGTTACTTTCATCTGTGTAAAATTATTCATAAATTGAAATCCTTTCGAAAAATGACATGCCAGCTAGGCTATGATTTCTTCTTTTAAGTCTTCATCACGAGTGATTTGTCCCGGCATGCAATTTCTCCATGGCAGCGGAGGCGGAAATCACGGTATTTTCATTCAAGGATATAGGTTGTTGTTGCTATTTTGCTTTGTTTTCACAAAATTTTGCTATGTTTTTGTTTCATATATGCATGTCTGTAGACGCAATACCTATAGAGCTTGCTTCGCAAGCGGCCGCGCTCCGCTCGCTATTACAATTAAATTCGGGAAACAAGGAACAGGGTATATAAATCTTATAATTTGGAAGATTATCGTGAATAGGACATAAAATTGCAAAAGTACCACAGTTACACTTTAATAGGGAATAAACAGACACATCAAAATTTCAAACAATTTTGGCAGACCAAAAGTGTATTCACATTACCAGAATAGGCAATCTGATACGCTTATATACATGATGGTAATATAGCGTCGTCTTATCAGTGGGTTTTATCAAAATTAATAGGGACTATGTTCATTAATTGAAGCGATCAGTTAGATAATGTTGCTGAGCAGTTAATAATCAACCACACGGAATATCACATCAATACTGATAGTTAGTAAAGATCTATTATTGTAACCCAGAACTTGAAGATTTAGAAGACGTCCATTGTTTGAGGTCCAATATGTTTTTTAAATTTCAGTATTTATTCATCAGGTATAAATGAAAATTAAACATTAAAATATTTATATATACATATACACACCGTATTTCTATATGAAAATATGGCATCCAGATGGGGTATTTGTATCAATGAATATCCATACCACAGAATACATAGGGAAATGGGTCATTCTCGTTGAATATGAAATAATGAAAGAACTGACATTACTGATGTAGGGTTTCCGTTGAGGTAGGCAAGGGTCAGGATATAGCGCTGTGTGTCTTGCGCTTTTGCAGTGAAGATATGCACCCATGGTAGCGAAAGTACAAACTACACCGGGGCTTACCTCGACGTTACGCACTCTGCAAATGGCGCACAAGCAAAGCGTTCCAGTCAGTGTTGCATTCACAGTTCATAAGAATGCCCTGATAATAAACCCAAACGAGAAATCTTAAACTTTTCAGACGAAGTCCCACTTCGTAATACCTGCCATGCCATTTTAAAGCCGAATATGGTACAGATGCCTCAATTGGCCATTTCTTTGAAAACAAGAATGCCATTAGAGGGAGTCTCTGTGAATGTTGACAGGATAGCTGCTTTCAATGTGAAGAAGTTGATATTATCAAATGAATGTCCATCAAAACGTCCGGAGTATGTTTTGATCAGACACAACGAAAAGTTCCTGCATGTATCAGTAAGGATGAAGAACCTAGGGAGATCATAATAATCGATATGATTGTATACCATTGTCCTGCTGTTTTGTTTTGTTGTACAACTGATCGCCATGAAGCAGTATCCAGGATTTGTTGCGTCCAGTTACTTCCATCAATGACTGCCAATGTAAGAAAGAAAAGGCTATTTGTCATACACTGTTTTCTTCTAGTGTCTGCGGAAAAAACTGAACCCCCCTGATGAACACTGCCACGAACAATAGTTTCGGGAAAAGTACCATGACATGACATCTAGACATGATTCAGGCGGAGAATCTATATCCTTCTATATCATTCGCTATTCATATCAATGTGGATAAATAATACTAGCCTATGAATAACTGCATAATCCATAAACTTGCAAAGAATGAACACCTGGATCTTCTGCATTGCTATAAAACCTGTAATTGGTTGTAACAGTTGTAATCGAATTGTGTAAAACGGCAAAGATCACTGGCAGCAAGAGTCTGGCCAACTTCGCTTGTTGAATTTGGCAATTTATTAAATGTTTGCCAATTTTTTTGTCTGTACTGATCAACAGAAAAATCAGAGGCCAATTTTCAAGATCTTAACTCTGTTTTGTACAGTATACCGGTACCTGATACCAAGTAAGCAAAATAATCAATTCCGCGACTGTCAACTTCAAAATATTCAACTCCAAATTATTCAACTCGATAAATATTCAACTTCAACATGGATATTCAACTTCAAGATAAATATTCAGCTCCAAGATGTTCAACTTCATGACAGATATTCAACTTCAAATTATTCAACTTCAAGATATTCAACTAAAAAAAAAATTCAAGTGCAAGATATTCAACTCCAAGATAAATATTCAACTCCAAGCTAATCATCTCAAAGATAAATATACAACGCCAAGATATTCAACTCCAAGATATCCAACTCCCAAGATCGTCAACTCTCAAGATTTTCAACTCCAAGATATTCAACCAGCTCCAAGATATTCAACTCCAAGATTTCACAGCTCAAGACAAATGTGGATTGCAGAACAAACATCACAGTTCAGACACAGAGAAAAGCGCCTTCTTAAAAAATGATCACATGCCAGTTATGAATGTAGTAAACACGGATCTATTGATTCTTCTCGAACTAAATCACACAGTCATGAGCAGTACGAGAAATTATAAAAGATAGCAGAAAATCTCACATGAAAGTATCGTAAAAATTACCCGATGAATTACGTGTTGCTATGTTACCGGCGTCAAGTGTGGTCCAGTACTCCGCGAAAAGTTTATTTAACGTCTAGAATGTATATTCTGTTGTAGGCTTGATATAATCGCCAGAAACTGATTTTATAATTTGTGGTAAGTGTATGCAATAAAGGACGCAATAAAGAATCCCGAATAACGTATCTGAAATTCAATACTAGTTTGTTGTTGTCCTGAGTAATATGGCGTCATCTCGATGAAATTTAGAGGACTACCCAGTTTCCAGATCACACACCGACATCTGGAACTTGCCGATCGTTTGCCCGCTGGTCCATGGAAGAGATAGCTGGACGACTTTGGAAATAAGGCACGATGAATCACCACTGAAGTAAAATAAGAAAATACATACAAGACATAATCCCATTTAAAGTTAGCCTAAGGATATTGGTACGACAATACTTTCACTATTTCTCTCTTGAAGTATCATGATCTCTACAGTTCAGAATATCGGATTGGAGACAGATTAGATGTCGACCGTTGATAATGATGATCGATGTTGAGACAATTGTAGATTTCATTATGCATGACCGAATCACTGAGGCAGCGTGCAAAGGTCATGGAGGGGTCACGCAACTCTAGTACAATTTGACAGACCGCTGGCATACATGTAGTACGGTTTGACTTAAAAGGATCCCATCATCGGAATCTGCCGTCCTCTATTTGACCAAGAATCCCTTTCCTCAAGGGAAGGCGTCCAGGGATATTGTCACGAACTACCAATACTTGCTATTCTCCAATCCCATCGACAGAGCGAAAATCCACGTGTTCGGAATTATGCACAAAACATCAACATTTTCAAGCAGGCAATTCGAGCCGCAACGAGTCGTCCGTATGCCTATATGTTTTTAGACGTAAAAGCTCAAACACCGAAGATCGTCGATTGACAAATCACTCATAACCCGGAGAGTGACCATCACAAAGTCGAAGCGAATCTACGACACTCAGACCATCCAGTGTTAACACCCAGCAGCTCCTGTTCGGCGGGCATCAAATTCATCCCGCTCTCTACCAGCCGCGAATTTTACTCTCAACACCCAACCGTGACGGTTTAACCCAACCCCATACTTGGGAATCACAAGACAAATGCAGTGAACCCAAGGATATGGCGGGATCTATTCTAAGGAAGCATGGGCGCCGAAACTGGCGTTGGATGCCACAAGGGAACAACTTTCCCCGCAAAGGATATTCGATCCGCAATTTCATGTTGAACAGGTCGGACATGAACTGGACAGCGCCGTATACCAGAGTAATCGCACAAAAGAAACTCCATTAAGATTGAAAGTCTAAATTGGAGCGATATGCAAGAGGTGTCGAAGATTGAGGTCTGGTGACTAAAACAACCATATAGCTCCACAGTAGCTTCCCTGGGGACCTCACATTCAGACTTGCGAATACGGTAGATTCTCGGACGTAGCCTCAGTATCTCAGCCGTGCATTTCCCGCAGCTTTCCATATGGAGACTAGGAAGTGTCCACACGGCTTCTAGCACCGGATTAAGTGGAATTAGATTAACCTAGCTGTGATGACAGATCAGCTCAAGCAGCTCATCCGATGTTAATGGGTGAGTGTCGAATACGCCTGATGGACTAAACGCTTCAACCTGGTAAATGCAAGAATACCCAGAAAAAATAACCTGTAATGTCCGACGTCGTACGGCTTAAATTCCCCACAGAATGACGCAATACAGAGGGCGGGCCTCGTGGGCTAACAGTCCACAAGAAGAATCCTACCGTATACAAGTAATAAATTAGAGCGATATGCAAGAGTTGGGGGAAACTGAAGTCTGTTGACTAAAAAGCAATCAAATGACTACAGGAAGGCTTTCCTCGCCACCTAACATTCAGCCCCGAGAATACGGTGGATTATTAGACGTAGCCTTGGTATCTCAGCTGCACAGTTATTGCAGATGTTCGTGTAGAAACCACGAAGTATCCACACAGCAACTAGATTCTTAAGCGTTCAATGATGAATATATGTGCAGGCTTTCAAAGACTAGATGTCGTCATCGCTAGGTAGTGACTGACTACCTCTCTTATATATAGGCTGATCTGCTGAGAGCAGTTCACATTATGTATAGGCCTAGCACCAATTTGTGAATATATACCTAGTGGCTTAAGAAAACAGGTCATTGTGTGCGGTGAAGACGTCAAGTTTAGCTGCTTGGTTTTTGCTTGGTCACAAATAGGCGGTACAGGGCCTACTATCATGCCTCTGACTTTATACCATACCTTGCAATCCAAAACGACAATAAAATGAATCTTTATTATGTGATAAATAAAGCGTCAGAAAACAGTCCAGAACGTCCCGCTTTCATACTAGGCGTGGGGTCTTAGATACTCAGTTATGCTTTCAGAGCCATTTCTCAGCTCCAATATCAAGACTGACTTTCATCTTTTGAAATGAAGAAAAAAATATGTGAATTTCTATTTTTTTAATAACTTGCGAAGGACTTCGATCTTTTTTTTTTGTGAAAGAGCCGAAATTGGGTCCCAAATCATCGCTAGATGAAACCATTCTGAGGAAAAATTTGACCCCATTTTATAGTCAAAAACATTTCAAGGAGATTTTCACAAAAGGATTACAAGCGTCAGGTCCGTCATTCATAATTCAGCCGTCGTCCATTAAAGAATATCCGCGTCGATGATCCAAATACCTATTCCATATAACAGTATTAGCACCAATTTCAAAGACAATGATACTATACAAAAAATAGCCTAGTTTCCTGCAGTTTTCAATGATGCCGGGAAGACGTCAAGATGTTCCAATAATATCAAATCCGCATCGCTGATCAGTATTCTTATCCAGTATTTCACTGAATAATTTCTCATTTTGCTTTTAAAGTTAATACGTTTTTTATCAAAATTTTGAAAATTATGTCACTATAATTGGATAGGAAAAAGGCCGTTCTTTCCATTAATTGCGAAGAAAACTCTCCCTGGACATTTCTGAAAATTTTCTTCTGGGTACATTTTCTGACATCTTCGTTTAACATGAATTGCAGGCAAGCACCTAAAAGGTGCGTGGACCCCTCAGCCTGTTTTTTTTTAGTCAAGTAGGATCAGGGCTGCATCTAGAGCCAGTTTAGTTTTGGAAAACATATGGACACCCAAAACTCAAATGAAACAAAAAATTAAAGTGTTGTTGTTGTTCAATTTGAAAGGATTTCTGAAGGAAATACTCCTAGAAAAAGCTTCTGGAAGCCTCAATATCGATCCGATTGCATAGCTGGGTATTGAATTTCAAGTTAATAAACCTCTGTTTTGTGATTGATCACAGGCTCTTTGCGCCGAAATTCACTTAAAAAAATTGGACCCTCAATAATGAATTACGAAAAGGAACTGGGAGTTTGAGATCGGAACCTGCAAAAAATCCCTGGATACCGTATATAACAGACTTCGGTTTCACGGTAGTGGTGTGCTGGGATTACAGCATGCAAGGAAGTGTAGCTTTATCAGTGGAAATTTATGCATTGCACAAGTGTGATAACAAGTAAACACACTTATTGACACAGGCCCACCCTTATCATTATTTTTTGGGGGGGGGGGCCATAAGCTCCAGGTATGCAAACTGATTCAAAATTGCACACAGTCAGGTTAAAAATGGGCTCTCCTAATCACTCGTTTTACATAATTTCCAAGGTACAGTAACATGTTTGGTGACAAAATTGAAGCATTATGTTGTACCAGTTAAATGTGTGGACACAAATATGGTTCATGCAAAAGTTTTAGAATAAATCATATGATGTACATGTAGAATAGAATGATTTAATAGCAAAATTTAAGAAAAATGTTGTCCTTCATTCAATGAGAACCATGAATGGACCAGGCTTTTTTGTATCAGGGAACCTTCAAAATTCACAACAAAACATGCAACCAAGGGTTCCCGATGGGCATAGATAACAGTGCAAAAGCTAAGCCATCAATAAATTAAAAATTTAAAAAAAATTAAAAATCATGAAATTATCACAGCCATCTGAAAATCTAATCATTTCATCTGTCAACATTCAGGAAGCTCTCACCAAAGTTTGGTCAGGCCCGACTTGATAGATCTGCAGATATTCAGCGGACAAGAACATGTTGATGGGCATAGATAACAGTGCAGAAGCTAAGCCATCAATAAATAATAATTTATTTTTTTTTAAATCATGACATCATCATAGCCATCTGAAAATCTAATCATTTCATCTGTCAACATTCAGGAAGCTCTCACCAAAGTTTGGTCAGACCCGACTTCATAGATCTGCAGATATTCAGCGGACAAGAACATGTTGATGGGCATAGATAACAGTGCAAAAGCTACGCCATCAATAAATAATAAAAAATATAATTAAAAATCATGACATCATCATAGCCATCTGAAAATCTAATCATTTCATCTGTCAACATTCAGGAAGCTCTCACCAAAGTTTGGTCAGGCCCGACTTCATAGATCTGCAAATATTTAGCGGACAAGAAAATGTTGACGGACGGACGGACGGACGGACGCTGGGACGGACGGACGCTAGGACGGACGGACGCTAGGACGGACGGACGTACGTACATGGCAACGACAAGACCCCACAGCCCTATGGGCTGAGGGGTAAAAAAGAACAACATGGAACATGATATACAAGCAAAAGAAATATTTTTGGTTTTATTTTCAGCATAATTGCATAATGTTTACATGTACATGCGAAAAATTCTTTGCTTTTTTTCAATCCACAATCTGCAAAACATATTTTGCTTAAAGGATATGCACTGAAACTTCAGCCTGGAAACAATTACAACAGTCAGTTGCATAAAAATGAGTTCATATTTCAACAACGAAGGCTCCATGGCCTATTTTGGGTATTTTTGAGGCATTTATAAGAAGAATTTTCTCTTGTAACAAAAGTATGTCACCTCAAACCAAAATTATATTTTCGCAAAGAAATTAGAAAGATTGCTTATTTGAAAGTATCAAGTTTGAGTGAGTGACTGAATAGAATTTAACGTCGCTTTCAACATTATTTCAGCTATATCACGACGAAACAACTAAGCACCACCCAGCCCAGCTGTGTTCCTGCCACTCCAAAGAAGAAATCCCTGAAGGAGCACGGAACCAGACACCCTCCATTCACCCCATAAAACAGCGAGGACAGTATCAAGTTTGATATTTGGTTAAGATGTCATATTCTGATGACAAGAGAAAATCTTCCTTATAAATGGCTAAAAAATACAGCATAGGGCCAGGAGCATATTTTCATGAATCATAAATTCAGTTATATTCAGACCAATAGTAGGTCATCTCGACCCCAAAAACGCCCGTTCCCATGAAGTTTTATCACTGCGCATGCGCGTCATAGCCCACTCTTCCACGCCCTTGTGATCCTCCAAAATGTCCACTGGTGGATATCGTAACATGTGCGTACTATTGTTGCATGTTCTCGTTTAGGTCCACATGTTGATGACGAAAGTCTGCTCTGTAAACACACGTACCTAATATTACGGTGTTTGACATAGAACGTTGGACTTTTCATCTGTTTTTGGCATTTTCGTATGTATTTCAGCATGCATTTTTTATATAATCAACCAATATATGATCCTAAGACTTCTTGAGCCAGAATAATATTTCGCTGTAATGTCACGACATTTTCGAAAACATTTATTACTCGTCCAAGGTGTCCCATTTCAATATATTAAACAATCCATAATAAAATGAATTTCTATGACTTTTCACTATTATGCGTTGTGTTCCTGTAGGCGTACAGCTACATGTACATGAACGGCGAGAGCATGTTTATGGCTTTCACAAGTATGTGTCCTATTATGGTTCCTTTCTGTGAACAGCTGTGTGGAGTCAAAATGAGGTGTTCGGTTTGACCGTATTTTTTTCCTTAGTGTGTTGCGTTTATAAACCGAAAATATAATTCCCTCTCGTTTACTTTAAAAGTTATTGCCTAGAGAGAGAAAATACTGAATTTACATATTCTCAATTTTCACCGAGAAGAGATTTGTCAAAAAAATATTACGACTATTAGAAAATAAGCATCTGTTTGTTTTTGCAATTTTTGGCGATATTCTTGAAGGGAATTCCCTTCATATATAAAATATGACACCTTTAACCAAAACGAGTCTTACATATCGAAATGCGGTAGGTTTGATCCAAAATGATACTGAAAAATCGTTTTGGTTAAAGGTGTCATATTTTCATAATATTGAAATATGTCAAAACGTTTGTAATGCTCTGAAAGGGCGTAGTTCACCGCCATTCGGCACATGATTTCTCAACTTGATAATTGTAACAGCTGCTTGGCCGAATGGTTACAGTGTCGGACTACAGATTAAAAGAAAACCAACGTTTTGATTCGAATCTCCAAATCCCCGATTTTTTTTCTTTTTTTCATTTTTTTCATTTTTCCTTTTTTCTCCCATCATCATTTTGGACTTTAAAGTGCAATATTGACGTGAAATAAAGACAGCCAACCCTAACGTACGTACTAATCCCTTATTTCATTTCAATTCGTGAATAGAAATGCACACAAACAAATGTACACACAGTCAGACCACTTCTTCAGTATTTGAATATTCTGACGATCTAGCAGAGCAAAACATTAATTGTTACACATATATAATTCCGTCTTAGAACATCGGAAAGTTGTAACTATGAATCGAAAAGTTATAAGGTTGAACTTGTCTTATCAATGCCTTTATTAAGGAAATGACTTTCAACAAGTAATGACGCTTGCTTTCGCAAGTGATTATACATGTGCCGATATGTTTTGTTTTTTCACAGTTACATCCTTAATTATTGTTCGCTCAACTTTTGGCAGCGATTTTTCAGTTTTCGAGTCGGCTTATATATTAATATAACTGATTATTGTTCGTAAATATCTGGGTCGTTCAGGAAAACACTAATGGTAACCGTAGGAGAATATGAACCACAATTTCCCATTAGACTGGTCTCGCCTGTCTGACAAAGAGTTGGGGAATACCTGAGCTTTACGTCACAATTTACCGGCCAGCTCCGAGCGAGACAATTGAGCAGCAGAGACCGACTCTGAAGGGAAATATATCCATCTAAAGCGAACACCTCCTTTATATGGTTTTTCATCAGTGTGGTTTCTTTCATGTTTCTTTAGGCTACATTTGCGAGAACAACTATATGGACAGAGTGAGCATTTATATGGCTTTGCACCAGTATGTATCCTTTCATGTCGTCCAAGGCCTCCTTTCGATGAACAGCTATATGGACAGAGGGAGCATTTGTATGGCTTCTCACCAGTACGTGTGCGTTCCTGTATATTTAGGCCCCCATTCTGTGAACAGCTATAATGACAGAGGGAGCAATTTGTATGGCTTCTCCCCAGTATGTGTCCTTTCATGATCCTTCAGGTTGCTTTTCTGTGAACAGCTATATGGACAGAGTGAGCATTTATATGGCTTCTCACCTGTATGTGTCCTTTCATGATCCTTCAGGTTCCGTTTCTGTGAACAGCTATATGGACATAGTGAGCAATTATATGACTTTGCACCAGTATGTGTCCTTACATGTCGCCCAAGGTGTCCTTTCGATGAACAGCTATATGGACAGAGAGAGCATTTGTATGGCTTCTCGCCAGTATGTGTCCTTACATGTCGCCCAAGGTGTCCTTTCGATGAACAGCTATATGGACAGAGAGAGCATTTGTATGGCTTCTCGCCAGTATGTGTCCTTTGATGATCCTTCAGCTTCCCTTTCTGTGAACAGCTATATGGACAGACTGAACATTTATATGGCTTTGCCCCAGTATGTGTCCTTTCATGATCCTTCAGGTTCCCCTTCTGTGAACAGCTATATGGACATAGTGAGCATTTATATGGCTTCTCACCAGTATGTGTCCTTTCATGTATTTTTAGGTTCCTTTTATGTGAAAAGTTATAAGGACAGAGGGAGCATTTGTATGGCTTCTCACCAGTATGTGTCCTTTCATGATCCTTCAGGCTCCCTTTTGTTGAACAGCTATATGGACAGACTGAACACTTGTATGGCTTTACACCAGTATGTGTGCTTTCGTGTATCTTTAGGCTCCCCTTCTGTGAACAGCTATATGGACAGAGGGAGCATTTGTATGGCTTCTCACCAGTATGTGTCCTTTCATGACCCTTCAGGTTCCCTTTCGTTGAACAGCTATATGGACAGACTGAACATTTATATGGCTTTGCACCAGTATGTTTCCTTTCATGTACCTTTAGGCTCCCTTTGTCTGAACAGCTATATGGACAGAGGAGGCATTTGTATGGCTTCTCACCTGTATGTGTCCTTTTATGTACCTTCAGGCGTCCTTTGTGTAAACAGCTATATGGACAGACTGAACATTTGTATGGCTTTTCACCAGTTTTTGTTTTTTCAGGATCATGTAGGTTTACTTTACTCGAACAACCTTGTGGACAGAGTGAAAATTTGTCTGGCTTTTCACAAGTGTTAACTCTTTCAGGTGTCGTTCTTCCTTTATTGTCCGTTTCTGGGTTCCAAAATCTCAAAGATTCGTTGGACAGTTTTGTCGTCTCTGCTGTCTGGAATTTTACCATGTACATGGCCACAGGAAAAGGTCTGTTAGCGAAAAAATCATCGACACGTTTCTGCTCGTCATTAGTATACTTCTTGACAAAGGTCTAAATCAAATAAAAAACATCAGCCTTATTTTCATATCAACACTTCAGTTCAACTTCAATAGTCAATTATTAAATATATCTTCAAAAATCTGTTTGCATAATCACATAGCTTAAAACCAGATCTGGGAACAAGCCGAGTAGCTAGCAGGTCCTCGAACAAGTAGCCTGTTTGAGAGCATACTGCATTTAAGCTTCAAATATCTCCTTAACCCTATCTGGCCTGGGCGATTTGGGGTGTACCGCAAAAATTGCATGATAAATTAGCAAATAATAATCTGATATGAAATAAAATAAGTTTAATCCACTTTTCCGCAGGGAAAAGCAAAATTTTTGAAGAAATATGACGAAAGCATAACTTTTTCTGGAACCCCATATGGCCGCCATTTTGAATTTACCCATGATCCTCTGCTCGTGGGGTTATGCAAATAGGCTCAAAATGACCCCAATACGATACCCTATAACGTCAAGAATGTTTCAGCTCTCCATTTTTTGGCGTTTCGGAGATATCGCAGAAAGTTTGGCAGGAGGGCATTTTTGCCCCCCCCTCCCCCGGGCCTGGTAGGGTTAATGGGGGAAGGGAGGGAGGGAGAACAAATCAGGGAGTGTTTTATATTGATGCTAAGACATATGTTTCAGAAAAATGCATAGAATCGCGTTGAATCTACATGCTGAATTTTTGCATAATTTTTGAAGAAATATGGCGAAAACATCACTTTTCTGGTATCCCCCATGGCCGCCATTTTGAATTTACCCATGATCCTGAGCTCGGGGGTCATGCAAATAGGCTCAAAATGACCTCAATATGATAATCGAAAAAGTCACGAAGTTTCAGCTCTCTTTTTTTCGTCATTCCTGAGATACAAGCAAAAAAACAACAGGGGGCGGAAAGTTTTTAGGGTTAAATATAACTTGGAAAGTAGATATGTGTATGTGGAAAGGGACATTTTTCTGGAATTCTTGAGACAAGTTGAGGAGGGTTGGGAAGCAGTAATGGGTAGTGTAACCCTGCAATATAAGTCTGTAGATGTTTATGGAATTGTGGTTGGCAAGGCTTATAAATTGATGGGTGCAATACATCTCAAGATATCGCATTCACAACACAGATGGGTACAATATGGGTGAGTGAAATCCAAGAAGGCCGTTGGCAGCCATACTGGATTACATACTACTTCAATGAAAATCAGCACCAATGGCCGCCTACTGATGTGAAGCACCTTCTCAAGTTTGAAGTCAATTGGACGTATTGTTCTCAAAATACCACATTCACAAGAAACAGGACGGGCGGAATGCAAGATGGTCAATGGCAGCCATCTTGGACTACAGACTACCACAATGAAAATCAATACCAATAGTCGTCTAACGGATGAAGAGCACATAAAGTTTAAAGTCAACCAGGAAAATTGTTCTCACCACACTGCGTTCACAAGAGAGAGACGGAATCCAAGATGGTCAATGGCATCTTGAATTGCATACAGTGAAGCACATTCTCAAGTTTGAAGCCAATCGGACCAATTGATGATTTACGGTTCCGGCACAACAACCGGGTTTCTGTGTTGAAAGACCTAGCTGTCGGCAAATCAAGGCCAAACGTCTGGCCCGTCGTACTTTGCAGGGACAACTCAAGTTTGAAGTCAACTGGGCGAATTTTTCTCGAGATATCACGTTCAAAAGATGTGGGATGAACGGAATCCAATATGGTCAATTGCAGCCACCGTGGATTACGTAACCCAGCGAGAATCAATATCAAAGGCCGTCTAACTGATGGGAAGCACCTTCCCAAGTTTGAAGTCGATTGGCTGAACTATTTCTCAAGATATTGTGCTCACAAAATGTGAGACGAACAGACGGATGGCTAGTATTTCCAAGTCCTCCCACCACTTCGTGGCGGAGGACAATAACGCTCCCTTTCTCACATGTCGATGATTTACGATCCGAGCACAAGAACCGGATGAGTGAGTGAATATTATTTAACGTCGCTTTCAACTATATTTCAGTTAGTCGCCTCTTACGACAAGCTCTGTGAGGAGCTGGGGACTATTCTAACCATGACCTGCAGTGTGCACAATGACATCCCAGGTCAATCCCCGGAAGCCCCATGGGGCGTTTCTGTGTTGGAAGACAAAGCCGTCGGCAGATCAAGGCCAAACATCTGGCCCGTCTCACTGACGTACGGTATATGTAAAAGTCATCTCGTAAATTTTTATCTTGATTCATCGGATCAATATTTTATTCTCTGGAAACCGTCACGATATTCTGTTAGGGTTAATAGAATTTAGATAGATCGATCAATTCAAGGAGATACATGTACGTCTCCCTTCACGAGGTCAATCTATCGTTCCCACGTAGTTGAGGCCTAAGCTTGACGTTTTACATTCCTAAATCGTGGAGAAGATTTGTAATTGTTCAGTACTCAGATCATGCATGGAAATGAGGGTGTTGATGACAGATCAACAAAAGCGACAAGTAGAATGGGGAGCGACTTTTGTAGATCCGGTTCTTATCTAATCCACAAAGTTCTGTGTTTCACAGCTTACCGGTAATTGTTCACATGGATCATGCTCAACATCACCTTGTTGTTCTCCCACCACATACTGGGCTGTGGGTTCTGTCTTAACCGCTACATCCCCCTCTTCCATAGATACATTTGCGGAATGCCGGTATGTGATCCCATCATCTTGCACCAATAATCCCGTCGCTTGATCAAGAGGTTCCAGTTTTACTGATAAGTCTTCCATTGTCTTCTCAATTATGATAGTTCTGTCTTAAAAAGGGATACGGCGAAAAATGATTCATACTCAAAAAAATAAAAAATAAAAAAAAATAAAAAAATTCAACGCTATGCCGACGACAAATACATTTCCCTGGTGGTATACTCGATCGTCTCCATGGCGCACGTATTATTGCCTTTGTGCCCCATTGGACACCATAATCAATGTTGTGATCATCATCCCCTGTATACACGGGGTCTATTATGACGGAAATGCCCATCTTTTCTTGACCCTCGATTTCAGGTGATTTTGAGGCTCCATACGGATAATTTTAATGCCTGTAATTAATTTTTGACTGACGAATGGTCATTTAGTCGGCCATTTCTGTATTTTTATTCATGGCGGCCCATTTTCTCAAATTAATGAAGATCCAATAGGGCGCAAAGGTAATAATAAGAGCGCCATGGACATGTTCGAGTTACCACCAGGGTAATGTATTTGTCATAGCTTTGACGGGACGCTATGAATCTTAGCTAGCAATAAACTATCTAAATAAACACTGGTAATTCGATGGTCGGCCTACTTTAAATTTCATTTATTTCATTTATTTCATATTAATTGTCTTAGTTAACACTCTGCAACATGTTTTGGGAGGAAAGTGAGGTCTGCCTCAATCTAGACTTTACACACCTTGTTGTTGTTGTTATTATTCTTTGTCTTTAAATCCACCGACGGGTATTAGTTCGGCTTACTGTATTCTGCGAAACGAAACGAGCGAAACGAAACGAAAAGTTGTAATCTGCGAAACGAAACGAAAAGTTGCAATCTGCGAAACGAAACGAAAAGTTGTAATCTGCGAAACGAAACGAAAAGTTGTACTCTGCGAAACGAAACGAAAAGTTGTGATCTGCAAACCGAAGCGGTTTCGCATTTTACAAATCAGGTGGGGGTAATTTGTAATTTGGGAAACGAGATTTTCCGACCCTCTATAAATCAAACTATGATGTAATTTTTTATCAAACTGGACGCATATCGTCCAGCCGTATCGCTGGTAACGAGAAAAACTGCATTAACCCTTTGACCGGTGGAAAATGGTCATTTTATAGCCTCGTTTCGCAAATTACAAATTACCCCTACCTGATTTGTAAAATGCGAAACGGGGCTATAAAATGGCCATTTTTCATCGGTCAAGGGGTTAATGCAGTTTTTCTCGTTACCGGAGATACGGCTGGACGATATGCGTCCAGTTTGATGATAAATTATATCATAGTTCAATTTATTGAGGGTCGGAAAATCTCGTTTCGCAAATTACAAATTACCCCCACTTGATTCGTAAAATGCGAAACCGTTCCGTTTCGCGGATTACAAGTTTTCGTTTCGTTTTGCAGATTACAACTTTTCGTTTCGTTTCGCAGATTACAACTTTTCGTTTCGTTTCACAGATTACAATTTTTCGTTTCGTTTCACAGATTACAACTTTTCGTTTCGTTTCGCTCGTTTCGTTTCGCAGATTTGATAAGAGGGTATTTTGTGAATAATAATGATTTCACAATAGGCATTCCATGATATGGGACTATCTTGTACGGGGAAAATTACTATTTTTATTAATGGGCAATTACTAAGGACATGGTTGTGAAATGTCTGGCCGCCATATTGGAAAATGTTGGCGAGTGCTGCTCTTCGCTTGCACACATTGAAGTATATCATCACCGGTTTAATGAACCTCACCACCCAGTAGTTTATTTTCAATTATGATGACAAATGTCAAATCAACGAGCTCTTCCATTACACACTGTGGATATTTGTATGTAAATATATGCCGTGACCTCAACTTACATCAATTCAGACGAATCACAAAAACAGTTCCATTTCTTGGGAAGCCCTATACACTGACGATTAAAAACCACCAAGAATTGTAAAATAGACTTATGAGAAAGTTAGATGTCGCCATGTGAACGACCCCACCCCCAAAATTTGGAGTTTGTCAATTATTATGAAATTATCGAGAAATTTGAACATGGTGTTTGTCGCAGTATATCAGGGCAAGATGGTCAGAGTCAGGCTAAAAACCTGCTAAAGCCAGCTTTCTTACATATCAGGTTCTCACTTATGCAATAGATGTGTGAAAATATCTAAAGCGCTTCAATCACGGGATGTATCGATTTTTGAAGAAATAAACTTGGGTCAAGATATTTGAACTCGACTGACCTAATTTTTGAGGAAATGAAATCGTTTAGGCAACAACACCAATCCTTCGGCTTTATTTTTTTTTTCAAATATATCAAGTTAAACTGATAAACAAAATAAACATAAGATCATTTGAACACCCCTACACCACGGCGTTTAGTCAAAGCACCGTCTTGGGGAGGGAAGCACGGCCTTTGAGAGCCAACACCCTCTTATGAGATTTGGAGCACGGCCTTGGAGAGACAGCATGGCGGATTCAGAATATGGTCTGCAGAAGCGACGGTGAGAATCACTCATAAATACATATTTCTCACGGTAGGCTTACAAATTAACTCCGGCAGAGTACCCTGGAGTGTTCGGCGAAAATGAAGATGCACGTTACATGGGCAATCATACCATATTTACGCGGGACATTTGGCAGAGTTTGCCAGGTCAAGATATGAAAAATCACAGACTGCTCAAAAAACTACCAGTAAAATCCATAACCTGTAATTCTACACGTGCTGTTTCATGTATATGGCAAAAACAGTTTGTTTCGCTTTAGCAGAAGCCATTTCAACGGGGTTTTGTGTCATAATAAACTCAAAAACACTTCCTGTTCCTTGGCGGTCAGAAATGGATAATCTACATGGCCCAGGCTATTTATTACGCTTCTTACATGTAGAGTGAAGGTTTGACGGCGGCGACCAGAAAACCTGCTGCATAAATTGATACACAGTAACGTCTTCCACGTTGTAACGCCAGAATAAAATATACATTGTTGGAGACCTAGATAACAATATATCAGACGCTTCTGTTCAGTGACAGGCCTGATGAACTCCTCTACGCACGCACCTCAACGCCTTCACCTAATCTCGTGTGGACGAATGCAGTTCCATGTGCTCGGATTCTAAAACCCGGCATCCGCAACAGACAATCCTTGTGCATAGGCATAGGAACCGGGGGGAGAGAAAGGATCTTTCCGCCCTCACCCCCCACCACTCCTCACCCCCGTCCCAGGTTTTGAGATCGACAACTCATCTGATTGAACGTTGATTGCTGCTATAATATAGTTTCCACGTAGTGAAGCATGGAAATTGTGTAAATAATATCAACCTATCACTATTTCGAGCTCCAATGAGAGTGGTCCAATATGTATCTGAGATACCCTCTGAAAATGTTCCAGATCACGGGAAATGGACTCTAGAATTTCAATTTTTTAAGGGGGGCATGGCCCCGGACCATCATCTTCCTACGACACTGTTCCGCTCGTGAAGCATTCCATGGCTGTGGACAAAGTTCCGTGAACTGGCACCAGTGCTTCTCCAAGGTTAGTTCGGCCTTCCGTTAATAGCTTTCCGTGCAATGGGAAGCTTACCCGAAATCTCCAGCTGTTTCCGTCGACAGCATTAGGGTCAAGCGGACCCAGGAAGACCACGGATATTGAAGAATATTTGCCCGAGCGAAAGGAACTTTCTGCCATGCTCACGAAATGTGGTCACCAGCACATTGAAGGATTTAACTAGGCCTGAGTAAATATCACAAAAGTACACTCTAAAAACTAAACTGGTCGTCTGGATTATTTACAAACGTGATATAGTCTTTCTACAACCTTTCCACATTTCCAGCGTAACCCATTTTCAGCAATATTTCGAAGCAAATCTCGCAGAGCAGCGAAATTTCGGCACAGCCTCTGGATAGGACTTCAAATTTCATAAAAATCTATCCAAAACGTATGCCAAATTTGCAAAAATAAATATAACTGAACCTAGTCCTGTTGACCTAATAACACCACAGAGACCAATCCCTATCCCTCTTCTACAACATTGCAAGCCCAACGGCATTGTGCTTCGCGTGTGAAATTGAGAAACATTGTTGCACATTTAAGCACGTAAACTGAGTGAAAATTATTTGGAAGGGGAACACACAGCATAATCTGAGGTATACACACGATATTCTACTCAAGAAGTTATGAAGAAGTATCTAAAATACACCATCCTTCTCCGGTATGGCACTTTCGCACTCCAAACGGTGGTATTGTGCATGATATCTACAGAAAAAAAAGAGATCGAACAACTACAGTCCTGGTGTCATTACAACTATCAACATACGCAATGTACTCTGAACACGCTGTCACATCACATTCACGGAATGTCCACCCTATCTGGTAAGGTGTGCTTAGGTGGGACCTATCAAAAAAATAGAGGGATAAGTTTCTTGCCTGATGTGAGAATTAAACCTCCCAAAGCTGTTCTTGCCTTATCGCCTGTGAATGAATGTAGAATAGCGTGATGTCGGAATTAAGGATATTCCCGTATCTAGTAACTAGATTGAACCTGCAAATAAGCGATCGATGTAATCTCCAACGTTAAATGACGCTCTGTCGTAGGAGGAGAATACAATTGAATATCCAATGTGAGTATATGGTCTGTACGCCTGTGGACAGGCAGCTATACAGCTCACCAATCTCCAATGTACGAGTTGTCACAGCGAAACAGCTCACCAATTACCAGTATACGAGTTGTCAGAGTATTTCCATCATAGCTCTCTAGATTTGTATCTAATACCGCTTATGCCGGTGCTAGGGGCCGTGTGGTCATATCATCCAAGTTGCCACATGAACAGGTACAATAAAAGCGTACCTGAGATAAACACATATCACGAATCGTTAGATTCTTGGTATGTGCTTTAGAATAGGTTCACCAGAAGACTATTCTGTGAAGTCATGTGACGCAGTCAGTATGTCGGCACCTCTTCCCACTTCCCTTATATGTGTTGTAATTTTTTCCTGTATATGGCGAGATTCTGCTGGTGGACGTTTCGTCCCCGAGGCCCGCCCCCTGTACAGACCTTTTGGTCTTTGATATATGTTGGCATTTGTGGGAAGTTGATGCTGGGTCGACATCGGACCTTACAGACTAGTCTTTTGTGTTAAGTGCCGTCATTACATCTGACGACTATACAGCTCACCAATCTCCAATGCACGAGTTGTCACAGCGAAACAGCTCACCAATTACCAGTATACGAGTTGTCAGAGCATTTCCATCATAGCTCTCTAGATTTGTATCTAATACCGCGTATGCCGGTGCTAGGGGCTGTGTGGTCATACCATCCATGTTGCCACATGAACAGATACAATAAAAGCGTACCTGAGATACAACACATATCACGAATCGTTAGATTCTTGGTATGTGCTTTAGAATAGGTTAACCAGAGGACTATTCTGTGAAGTCATGTGACGCAGTCAGTATGTCAGCACCTCTTCCCACTTCCCTTATATGTGTTGTAATTTTTTCCTATATATGGCGAGATTCTGCTGGTGGACGTTTCGTCCCCGAGGCCCGCCCCCTGTACAGACCTTTTGGTCTTTGATATATGTTGGCATTCGTGGGAAGTTGATGCTGGGTCGACATCGGACCTTACAGACTAGTCTTTTGTGTTAAGTGCCGTCATTACATCTGATGACTATACAGCTCACCAATCTCCAATGTACGAGTTGTCACAGCGAAACAGCTCACCAATTACCAGTATACGAGTTGTCAGAGTATTTCCATCATAGCTCTCTAGATTTGTATCTAATACCGCTTATCCCAGTGCTAGGGGCCGTGTGGTCATATCATCCAAGTTGCCACATGAACAGGTACAATAAAAGCGTACCTGAGATACAACACATATCACGAATCGTTAGATTCTTGGTATGTGCTTTAGAATAGGTTAACCAGAAGACTATTCTGTGAAGTCATGTGAAGCAGTCAGTATGTCGGCACCTCTTCCCACTTCCCTTATATGTGTTGTAATTATTGCAACACACATATGAAATTTCACATTTAAAATACTTTGTCTGTGATCCTTGTGTCATTATGTTTAGAGGAGCAGAACTTGACCATAGAAACTCACTGACCCATATACTTGTCGAAAAGAAGAGCTATAATCAATTGGACTTCTTGCAGAAAATGACGTGGCTCATATGACTCCAGAACTTGACTATAGAAACTCACTGACCCACACTTGTCGTAAAGAAGAGCTATAATCAATTGGACTTCTTGCAGAAAATGGCGTGGCCCATATGACTCCAGAACTTGACTATAGTAACTCACTGACCCATACTTGTCGTAGAGAAGAGCTATATAATGAATTGGACTTCTTGCAGAAAATGGCGTGGCCCATATGACTCCAGAACTTGACTATAGAAACTCACTGACCCATACTTGTCGTAAAGAAGAGCTATATAATGAATTGGACCTCTTGCAGAAAATGACGTGACCCATATGACTCCAAAACATCCGTATTCATTGTTGATAGGCTGGTATCCGATTTTGAGAGAAATTCTATTTCACCACGCTGATTTCCCTAACACATGTCCAGTGTGTAGGTTAATACATAAAGGTGCTAGACCTGAATAATGGACTTATTCAAAATGTTGAATATTATAAGTTATACCAGTGTCTTGCGTTGGTATACAGGCTGATATTTCGTCGAGAAGATAAATATTTTCACGAGCCCGAAGGGCGAGTGAAAATATTTATCTTCGAGAGCTATTTTCCTGGTTGGTTTAACATATATCACCAACTCAAAAGAAAAACAGGCATAACGTTGAACAACATACGGACATCGTGAGTCGGACAGGCAAAGTGCTTCGATCTCTTTTCGATCTGTTCCGCGATGAACAATAAACTGGATGAAATACTTAGCTGACATTCTGACGTTCCTGTTTATGTGGCATATAAAGCTTTGCATGATAATTTATTTCTTATCTTCATCCGCAAATACGCAATTTGCCTCGCACAACTTGTTCCAGTGGCGGAACTCGCCCATACAAACTCGCGCAGACAAATTCGCCTGAAACAGGCTTTGTCTGCAGGTGTTGCACGCGCGTCCTTGACTGCGTTGGTATATGAGCACGTGCGACCTTGACAGCATTGGTATACGAGAATTCTGAATTGGTATACCAACGGTGGATAACGAAGAATTGCAATACGGTCTAATGCACTATGATAATTAACCAATCAAAACCCTACAATTTACTCTGAAATGTGATAAAAGTTCAGATTGTGTGACCGATGTATAATACCGGGTCAACCGGCTGAACACCGAAATATGCACATCAAAGAGAAGCCACCTAAATGTATTCGTGTGTAAACGTAAAGTTCTAGACCTGAATATGAAATGTAAAATACTAAATATCCATGTATATGAGTGTGTGAGACCTGTGTAACATACCCAGGAATCAGGATAAATACCTAAATACGCAGATAAGAGGAAAGCCATCGAAATGTCACGTGTGCATAGGTGCTAGATCTGAATATCTAGTTATTTAAATTACTGAATATTCATTCAGATTGTTTGAGACCGGTGTAACATACCCAGGAATCAGGATGAACACATAAATACGCACATAATAGAAAAGCCACCCAAATGTCACGTGTGTATAGGCGCTAGATCTGAATATCTAGTTATTTGTGAGACCGGTGTAACACAATCTTAATAAATTAATATCCTATCAATGCTCCCCAATCGTTTTTGTCGCTATGTAGGATCTTACTGATTTCAATTGAATTTTGTGTTCGGAGCGCCCAGCTCATGACTATTTAATAGTCTTATGACATCACGACCGCATTTTAACTACTTTATTTGAGTCGGGCAGGGGGGATAGGTTCATGGACTCTGCGTTAACTCAAGGTAACGCCAAGGACGAGTCCATAATTCTACCCCGCATTATGGCGCCAACCTGGCGGGAGGGCGGCAACATCAGAAGATTTCCCCACAGCTTCGGGTGTGCTTCGGCTGAGCCAACCAGAAAGCACTTGTCATTACGTTCCCTTCAAAGCACTATGAAAACCTCTCGGGGTTGGTCAACACGCGCGTTACTGCAAGTCGGTTAGATCCTACAAGCGACATATCCAAATGGGGAAGCAGTTAGGATTTAATTTTAATTAGATTGGGTGTAACATACCAAGGAATCAGGATGAACACATAAATACGCACATAAGAAAAAAGCCACCCAAATGTCCCGTGTGTATAGGTGCTAGATCTGAATATCTAGTTATTTAAAGTACTGAATATTCGTTCAGATTGTTTGAAACCGGTGTAACATACCCAAGAATCGGGATGAACATCAACACACAAGAGAACATAACAGAGAAGCCATCCAATATATTGTAACGAGCCGGCACACAACATTACGTTGTCGTTGTTCTGTTGTTGTTGTTGCCGCATGATCAAAACCCCCGTTTTCGTTATCGGAACTTTGGCTTACAAAACCGAAAGAAAATCATACAGAAGAGGCATAAAGAATTACTTACGTTGTTACCGATATGTTTAGGTAATGCTACGCATTATAACACGAGAGAAATCTGTACGATTGGAAGCAGTTTATTGGCAGAATGACCGATCTCCGCAACAGCCGAGATGTTGTTGTTGGTGAGCCTCGTTTTCGTCCCCTGCACATGGCAATGGGCGGAGATGAATATTCATGAGGCGATGGTATAAATAGCCGGCGCGAACTTCAAATCGGGGCACTCTTCATTATCCTTCAAAGAGGAAGGTCGTGTTTTTATTTCTCTCCTCAGAAGCACCTGGTGCCATGTCTCAGGCCAGTGTGGAGCAAAACCTGGTGAGTGAATCCAAGTAATTCAAGCAGAGACTGTATACGCTTTCCTCCCTGAATGCACCCGGTGTGAACACTAGAGACACCCCCCAGCTAGCAAGTGGACGTCAGACCAACGTTGGGTAAACGCCAGCGTCACCGTTGGCACAACGTTGGCTGGTGACGTTAGCCCAACGTAATTTTGTCCATTGGCCCAACGTTGGCCCAATGTTGGCCAAACGTCAGCGTTGGACAGACGACCAAAAAAAGACGTTGGGCATTAGGTGGCAAATGACGTTGAACCAACGTCACTTTAAACGTTGGCAATCCGATGATGATCCAACGTTGGACCGACGTCAATAAAAAGACGTTGGCACAGTGTGGGCTGGTGACGTTAACCCAACGTAATTTTGTCCAGTGGCCCAACGTTGGCCCAATGTTGGCCAAACGTCAGCGTTGGACAGACGTAAAAAAAAGACGTTGGGCATTAGGTGGCAAATGACGTTGAACCAACGTCACTTTAAACGTCACTTTTAGCGATATAAAAAGATCAAAATTCCATGCCGAATACTGTTATAAATTTGAGAAATAATGTTTTTTAGTCATGCTAAATCGTTATTTCATGCACGGGTTAGCGTGGGAAGGTTTATATTTTCGGGCAAGGGTGAATCCCACGCCTTAAAAACCTTCCCACACTAACCATGCGTAAAATAACGATTTTGCATGCCTATGAAAACATTATTTCTTTAGTTTACAACAGTAATGGGCATGGAATTTCAATCTCTCTATATCGCTAAAGTGACGTTTAAAGTGGAGTTGGGTCAACATCATTTGTTGAAAAACTTCGAATTATTGCAAATATTTACAAACACAATATTTTTGGTTCGAACAACTTTATTTTTACAAGTTAACAAGATTCGAACACAGGTATAAAAATTAAAATCACAATCCGCATTTATATGTTATTAAAGCCCAAAAACAAAACAATACTTCCCTATTCATATTTTCATCATAAGTGAACTGGGCTTTTGAACTCACAATTATTCATAACTTGGAACATGATGAAAGCCATTTATGCAGTGATTCGTGTTCAAATAATTTGACCGTTCGACCTAAAAAAAAATAAAATAAGAGTCTTCTTTGGAATGCGTAACATGGAAGATATTTCCATTTTTGAAGATTGTTTGGCCTAAATGACCCAATATTTGACCTATTGATCTAAAAAGATAGAATTCTGCTGCGGACAATGTATGAATTGATGAAAGGAAATTGTAATCACATTTTAGGACCTCGTCAACCGAAAGGTGGTACCGGTATAATAATGTTCGTTACCGCGAGTTTTCTGTCTATTCAATGGTTTCAGTTCCAATGGCTTCCCCGTCGGCGTCTTCAGCATCATTGGTCTGTTCCGGCTTTCAGCAGCTTGGAACAAATGGAAAACAAATACATGGATCAATATTTACATGAACAAGAAGTGTTAAGGGGCTTCAATACGGTGCAGCATCACTGACCTATTGTAACATGTTTGCTGTTGCAATTTTCAGTTACATACAACAGTATTTTTAACCTGAATTACATATGTGCAAAATTTCATCGAGTTATTAGCTAAAATCAGAATAGTGATAGTACTCTACATTGGCAGCAAAAGTTACACTGGATACCAGATTCTCTGCTATATCACAGGGTGAGCAAATTTCTTTTGAGACAAGTTTAATTTTATTATCAGAAATTACTCAGGAATATTCAGGGGATGATCCTGAATAGATCAGGTTGCACATCCATAACTCAATTTCAGGGTTTCTACATGTACCTGAAAGCCAGGGATAATTTCCTGAAATTCAGGTATATCATCCATGAATTAAAGCCAAATTATCTGAATTTTAGGGGATTTTACGTACCTGCATAGGGTCGGGAACTTACTAATCAGGGTGGTAAATTTGCCTGAATTTCAGGGAATATCCTCTCATTCAGGGATCTCCTTTTTCTGAAATTCAGGTAATTATCCCTGGATTTTCAGGTAAAATCCCTGAAATTGAGTTGAGCAGCCTGATCTATTCAGGATTATTCCCTGAATATTCTGAGAGTGAGGTAAAAGTCCTGAGTTGATCAGGTTGTATATCCACAACTCAATTTCAGGGATTTTGGCTGAAATTCAGGGCTGATTAGTAAGTTCCCGACCCTATTCAGGTATGTAAAATCCCATAAAATTCAGGTAATTTAGCTTTAATTCATGGTTGATATACCTGGTTTTCATGAAATTATCCCTGGACTTAAGGTACGCAATAAACATTTATAAGGTGTACGTGTAGCGTATGTGTAAAAGTCATGAGACTAATAAGTGCGAAAGGCTGTCTTTTCATCATACAGAGTAAATCACAAACCTTTTTTTCTTCTCTGCCGCCTCCTTCCTACCTTCATCACAGTCTGTATTGAAGGATTTAGCCAGGATTTAATCCTTTCTTCACAATCTGCAAATTTCATCTCTGATTTCCTCAACACTTCTGCAAAAATAGTATGTTAGCATTAATTCATCAAGAAAATATATATTTGGGAATGAGGTGGTGTCATGCTATCATCATTGAAGCCTAGTTCAGCAGTGCTAATAACAAGATACTACAGTCGTATATATATGCATGATTAGCTGAAGGTGAATGGCTATATTATTGTTAAACTACTTTAGATATTAATATCATAGTAGTTTACAGTTTGTGGCTGATGTGATGTTTACAATCAAACGCCATGTAGCTCTGGCAAGTGTGAAGTTGAACGGTTTTGTTTTTTCTGAAGTTGTAGGTTAACTTTGACTGTCATGCTGATCTCTGATTGGGTGATGGGCTTTCAAACAGCCACTCAGCCAATGTGAATCATAGAAATCATAAATATCAAAGTTTAGAAATGCTTTCTTTTTTGTGTGTTTTATGGTGAAGCATGTGTGTATCACTATCAAGTAGAGTTAGTCCAATAAACAGGTATTGCAATATATTTAGTAACGATCAAGGCTATTGTCACTTGATTGGTTGTTTAGCATAACAGACCTCATCTATATTTTGAGGGCAAATAATTAAAATGGTTGAGGGATTTACAGAATCATGAATAAAACTCACCCATTTTCTTCTAATTCATATATAAGTGATTCGCAATTTAATCATTAATAATAAAATATTATAACATCTAGCATGTGTATTTAAATAATCAAGGTCATGCTAAACAACCAGTTAAGTGACAATGGCACCCCCCCCCCCCACACTTTTTGAGTCTGCAACGTTATAAGTCCTATTTTAGCACCAGTCCATATAGAGTCCATCCCCCTCCCCCCCCACTTTCATGCTCCGACGCCCCTGTGAAAAGGAAAAATGCGAAAGAAAGAGTATATACAGAATCAAAGCTTCTAGCTGCACTTTGCAAGTCATGCAATAATGAAAAATACCGACTGCTGAAATATAGGTAAAAAATACTTGTGCATATAGCCCTTTTTTAACCCTCTGAAAGCACATAGAACTTTTGTTTTTCTAATTTACTTTTTAATTTACATTGTTTATTTAAGAGAGGCATCATTTTGCATTCAAGATTTGTCTGAGGATTATATTCATTATGATTGATGTTGGTCACCAAATATGCATAGGCTATATTATTGGTTATAATCCACGATTAATGATTTTAACGAAGACGTCCTATATAAATAATGCTTCTTGAATCTCAAGTCATTTTACGATAAATTTGTATTTCTTAAACAAAAGCAAATTACGATAAGTTACGAGTATTCTTTAGCTATTTATTAGGTTACTTGAAGTATCTTGATTGATGATCAGGTTACCGCGAAGGCTGACCGAGGTTGTTCGAATTCAACCTGTAAAAGGTGAGACCGATCCCAGTTTTCGACGGTCGACATTTCACATGGTACATTTGAGCAAATTTAGTTTACAAATTCTCATACTGTAAGACATGAATATGCTATGAAAACTTACCTGAAGTTATTGATAAGCTGCTGATACACAATGATGATGGCGAGAGATGCGGTAGGACGTACGGTACGTCGAGACTGCTTGCCTCAATGCCTGCCGCACACATGAGAACATGCAGACGATCCTGCGCGGGAAAATACTTCGTTGCCGATCGGTTTGAAAGACGAGGCAATCTTCGATATAAATTATTTTCACTTGAGATTCATTGGCATATCAAAATGTTTTTGTATATTACCAATTTATATCAGGGTTATACTATATTATTAAGTCACTCATACATAATACATCATTTGCGTCGGTAGTACGTGGTGCTGGTGAATGTTGGGCAAATGTCTGTTTAACGACGTCGGATAGGAGTCGGAAAGACACCATCGATTTCACAACGTTATGCCGACGTTGTAAAACTGACTATACATGCTCGTCAATTTACCAATGTCGGTACAACGTTGGCAAACAAACGGCGATATCCCCGACGCAATACCATGCGTCGGTAAACGTGGTGCTGGTGAATGTTGGGCAAATGTCTGTTTAACGACGTCGGATAGGAGTCGGAAAGACACCGTCGATTTCACAACGTTATGTCGACGTTGTAAAACGGACTATACATACTCGTCAATTTACCAATGTCGGTACAACGTTGGCAAACAAACGGCGATATCCCCGACGCAATACCAACGTTGACAAATAGTCGGCATTCCGACGGCGACAGTGCCGACCATTGCCGACGTTGATCCGACATCGTTCTGTTGGCCGGTGCCAACACTGGAGACACCCGGTGCCAACACTGAATGCACCCGGTGTGAACACTAGAGACACCCGGTGCTAACACTGAATGCACCCTGTACAAACACTAAGCACAGTCGGTGCTAAGACTAGAGACACCCGGTGCCAACACTGAATGCACCCTGTACAAACACTGATTGAAGCACCCAATGCTAATTTCCTCATCTGAAGTAGAGGCACCTGGTGCTATATCACTGAAACTATTTACTGATGCTGAATAAAACCTGGTTGGTTAATACACCAAGCTGTGGTGGAACCATTCAATACATGAACTCTGACTATATGTGGCACCTGATGCTATCATGTTACCTTAAGAAATCTAGACCTAGGATTCCCTGATTCTCTATGTTTGCAAGAACAAAATCATGTTCGACATCACACTTCCCTAAATGAACAATGACAGAAACTTTTCCATCAAATGGGGCTACTTCACCTGTAGCTGTAACCAGCCTGCCATTAACAGGTGACACAACTGGGCGCATTGAAGGTGGTATGTTTTCAAAGAAATCTGTACGCAATATACTAATACAAGCACCAGTGTCTACTAACATGGCAACAGGCACATTATGTACATTCACAGCAACAAACAGACCCTCATCACTAGGTGAGAAGGTGCTAAGGTTTATGTTGGGCCCTACTGAGTCAGCCTTGTCTGGGCCCCTGGACATGGTTCGGTCAAGTTTCCCTGGTCATGTGACCTTCGATCTCGTGGGGCATTATTTCCATTCCCAGAATTTCTTTGGTTGGACCATGGCCTACTATCCTGCTGGTTATTCTGAGGATAATTTCGCCGGTTATTCCGAGAGTAGTTCTGTCGGTTACTCTGATTATAATTCTGTCCTTTATTCGACGAATAATTCTGCCTATGGTTATTCCTTTGCTGGCCTTCAAGAAACTCTACTTTCTTTACTAACCTCTCCAGTTTTTCTGAGTAATCCTTCAAAGTTTTCTCACCAGATTCTGATTTCATTTCAGGCCCGACTTGATCCATGCTACGTACTGAACGACCTCTGTGCCGATCAGCCAATCGCTGAGTTTCCAACCTGACCGCCAGAGTTTCGGCTTCAATAATGGTCTTCGGTTGGGCTTGACGTAGGCGAAGTCGAAAGTCTGCATCAGGTAATGCATCAATGAAATGATCTGTGGCAAGCGTGTCAATAAGACACCTACTAGCCTCAGGATAAGCTTGTCGAGTAAGCTTTTTAATAGCTTGAGCTAGTTCAGGAATAGTTTCATCCTTACCCTTGATTTTACTCTGCAATTGTGCTCTGAACATACCAGACCTATTTACAGAACCAAAGCGGTTGTTCAATGCTTTAACCAAGCAATCAAAATCTCTTCTATCTTCAGAACTCAGTTCACTCAGGATTGCTCGTGCAGGCCCCTTGAGGCTTCCAGCCAAATACAGAGCTTTGGTCTGATGATCCCATCTATTGATGTCAGACAAAAGTTCAAACTGGTTAAGGAAATCTTCCAGTTCTTCACCACCATCGTACGGCTGAGGTCTCAGACGTGGCGTTTCGTTCTTAGAATATTCACCAGTCACTCCAGGTAGTGAATGGTGTAAGGGGGGTAACTCTGTTTTGACCACTTCTGAAACAGGGGCAGTAAATGTATGATTTACTGAACTGGGTGTCTGGGTTGTGAGAACTTGGGGTGTGCTTGAAAGAAAATTGTTTTCTGAAGGAAAACTTTGTGTAACATCATTCTTTTGTTTATTTTCAGGCATTCCATTTGACAAAGATCCAGGCGGAATGTTATGACCATCAATTAATCCAAGCGGAGAACTGTATGGGTTTTCTGGGGAAATCACAGGCTGCCCCCACCTAAGCTCAGGCTTTGGGGATTCATTTTCGTGAAACCTGTTTTGACTTGTATCCACATGAACTACACTATCAGATTTCCCATGACTTGTATCCTGTCTGCCACAGACCTGGCTAAAGACAGGTGAAAAATCAGTCATTTGTCTCTGTCCGTCACTCTGTCGGAAATCTCGGACATTTTCAGTTTGAATTCTCATTTTCTGCCCCAGCGTATTCATGTTTGCAAAGATGTCAGTTCTCAAATTGCCAATGTAATTTTGCATACCATGCATTGTTTGAAATAAAGTTTTCATCTGGATATTCTGCTCTCTTAGTACATTTTGCATTTCAAACATCTGCTGACTTATATCACCAAGTATATTTATTTCCTTAGGTTTAGCTCCACTATCTGGAGTTACAGTTACATCTTGTAAATGTGAAGCAGAGACTGTACCGCTATCTCCTTCTCCCAGACTGCCTGGTTTGAAGGTGACAACATTAGAATCATCCATCTCCATCTTTAAACCATCTACCAATGCCCCTAAGTTCAAAGTCACTGTGTTTTAATTATCCTGCACAGCTTCCACCAATGTAACGTCGTTCGTGGTTAAGTTTAACCGCCGAGTGTATTCTAGCTCTTCGAGCCGGATACAATAATATTTAACAGGCTACTAGTAACACAGTGACTACTGAACAGAGAGAACAAAGAGGTGAAATAGTTTAAAGAAGTAACAATACAATTTTATTGATGAAACGCGAATACATTTCTCAAATCGTGAGTAATTTTAGAGAAATAGGATAAATTTAAATATCTGTTGGCACCAGGTATCCCGCATCTCATCATCTGGAACTATGGATTAAGATATAGAATTACTGGAAATATGTACATGTGGGCGCCACGACCTGGCATATGGTCTTTAACTGCCACATTATCTTCTGCTTAGAGTCAGGTACTATAAACTAATTTTAGTAACATGATAGCATCAGGTGCCACATGTAGTCAGAGTTCATGTATTGAATGGTTCCACCACAGCTTGGTGTATTAACCAAACAGGTTTTATTCAGCATCAGTAAATAGTTTCAGTGATATAGCACCAGGTGCCTCTACTTCAGATGGGGGAATTAGCATTGGGTACTTTAATCAGTGTTTGTACAGGGTGCATTCAGTGTTGGCACCGGGTGTCTCTAGTGTTCGCACCGACTGTGCTCGGTGTTTGTACTGGGTGCATTCAGTGTTAGCACCGGGTGTCTCTAGTGTTCGCACCGGGTGCATTCAGTGTTCGCACCGACTGTGCTCGGTGTTTGTACAGGGTGCATTCAGTGTTAGCACCGGGTGCATTCAGTGAGGGAAGCGTATACAGTCTCTGCTTGAATTACTTGGATTCACTCACCAGGTTTTGCTCCACACTGGCCTGAGACATGACACCAGGTGCTTCTAACTGAGGAGAGAAATAAAAACACGACCTTCCTCTTTGAAGGATAATGAAGAGTGCCCCCAATTTGAAGTTCGCGCCGGCTATTTATACCATCGCCTCATGAATATTCATCTCCGCCCATTGCCATGTGCAGCGGACGAAAACGAGGCTCACCAACAACAACATCTCGGCTGTTGCGGAGATCGGTCATTCTGCCAATAAACTGCTTCAAATCGTACAGATTTCTCCTGTGTTATAATGCGTAGCATTACCTAAACATATCGGTAACAACGTAAGTAATACTTTATGCCTCTTCTGTATGAATTTCCTTCGGTTTTGTAAGCCAAAGTTCCGATAACGAAAACGGGGGTTTTGATCATGCGGTAACAACAACAACAGAACGACAACGTAATGTTGTGTGGCGGCTCGTTACAATATTCACCTGACAGACTATGTGTAGTAAAGTAACCACCAATAGGGGCATACACTATAGTCTCTAGTGAGAAGAGAATTCCAATTGAAAAGAGACACCTCCGCTATGAAACCGAATATCGGCAACCCGTGTTCGAAACGCATCGAATTTCCACAGTGAGGTTGTGAAGAGAACCTACTTTGTTCTGCAATTTTCATTTACTCGCTGGAAGTTGGAGGATGCGTTTTTTTCTGAAACCATACATAGGCATTTTACTCACGCCATTTCCTTCATGAGTTGTATATGTTTACTAAAAATCCAAATCACAGCTTGGATAAACTCGGATGGGACAACTTTATTTTATATTTCTCAATTCCTAGTGACAACACAGGTGCAAACAGCGATGACTACGTCAGGTTCCATGACATCACAACATGAATGTGAACGCTACAAAGTGATGACGATTCCGTTCTAATGACGTTACTCATGGAAGACCGCCTTGACGTCAAAGCGTTGTTCACCGTGAAATGACGCATTCAATTATTTGGAGATAATTTCGTTTCAGAACATTTTCTTTAAATATAATCCTTATAGAAGGTCTCTGTGGTATTCATTTTGTAAACCTATGCCAACGATGTACCCTCTCCTAAATACTCAGCAATGTTAACTTTTCTATTTCACTCCAGTTTGGCCTCTTTCTGTAACTTGCGACATGAGGATTTTCTGTTCAAAATGGCACCCTAGCAACTGAGGCAGTCGCAGTGCCCTGCAGCGACCATAGAAGCGATTCAATTTGACCCGGGTCAAATCGCGAATTGCATTTACACTACAAATTATTCGGGTCAAACTTACCAGGGTCGAATTAACCCACCAATATTTGCCGGGTCAAAATTATCCGGATAAAACTTATCCGGATAAATTTGACCCTCTAATTTCTGTAGTGTAAACAGGTGAGACCCGGTCCTGGTCCGGACCAGGTCCGGATAAAGCTATAGTGTAACCGCGCCTATATACTACACCTGTATGATGGTGACCCGCAAGCGTCAGATTCGACATTCAGTTAGTAGCCATCGTCCAAATTGTTGTTTCCTATGTTCTGAGTGTTGTGTGGGTTACAAGTCAAAGTCGCCGTACGTAGTTCTCATACACTTCGTTTATTCATCAAAAATTCCACTGAAGGAAACCAGTTGCCAGGTACCATGATAGAACAACCAACAGACGTAAAAGTCACCAATATATGCCAAGCTCAACTGAAGTACCGTAGACACGGAAGTTGTTTGAAAACAATTTTGGGCGTCTATCACTTCACACGTACCAACCATGGGAGCTTGAAATAAAAGAATTAACTAGGTATGGGTATTATAGCGAGCGGAGCGCGGCCGCTTGCGAAGCAAGCTCTATAGGTATTGCGTAGACGTGCATATATGAAGCAAAACATAGCAAAATTTAATGAAAACAAAGCAAAATAACAACAACAACCGATATCCCTTGAACGAAAAAACGGTGATTTCCGTTTCCGGCACCCATGGAGAAATTGCATGCCGGGACAGATTCAGAACATAAATTTATGAAGACATAACAGAAGAAACATATAGCCTAGCTGGCATGTCATTTTTCGAAAGGATTTCAATTTATGAATAATTATACACAGATGAAAATAACTGTAGACTAAAAATGATTCGTTATCGGTTATGCGACTTTCGTCCTTGTCGAAGATGCCCGATGCAAAACGCAGACCACGTGACCAAGAGTTCGATCAAAAACGTTTCGCAACGAAGCGGCACTCAAAACGGTGCACATTTTTCGACAAATTTAGTTCTATGGCAGGCAAAACCTGCATACAATTCATATCTATGGAAAGCTTATTTATTGCGTTTTTTAGATCTGAAGTATCGTGTAAATACGATGAGGCATTTGATAGAAAATAAACATTAACGACGTAGCATGGTTGTAAAACCAAGCCACTCAACATTGCCAAGAATCTTGACTTCGCCGAGGTCCGCGTGAAGTAGAGGGTCCTACTATTTACCGTCCAGATACGCCCAGTCAAGTCCAGTGGCGTACAACTCACGTCCACTAAAGTTCAGAAGAAAAAAGATAACCGCCCAGGCACTCATTCAGCCACCAGTGACGTCCAGTAGCAAATGCCATGTCCAGTGGAGATAACTGTAAACCCAGCATTTGAAAATGGTGATTTTGCGATTTAAGTTTAAAATTTGAATTAAAAGAACTGAGTTCGAAACCTATTTTTTGTATTATCATTCTAACTTGATTGTTAATTTTAATTTCGAATTGCAATTTCAGTTTTTTAAATGAAATTTCAGTTTTAATTTAATTTGATCAAGATTAAAGTAAAATTATTTGTGAATACTTGAATTTGAATTTGAATATAATTTTAACTTGAAATTAAAATTTGATAGTTGAAAAAAGTTTGAAGAAAACTAGAACTAATTTTTGAGTTCACCGCAAAATCAAATTAGTTCAAAATTGTCTCTAACCTGAAGCTAGGGAGAGTATGTTTCAATTTAAACTTTCAAAGTTTCCATTCAAAATTAATAATGAACTGTGTATGTTTTATAAACTAGACACCCTCCAATAATACCTGAAAAATAATACCAAAAAATGTGAAAACAAACCAAAGAAGAAAACAAGATTGCCACCATAATGACCTCACATTGACGTCATTTTCAAAACAGATATCTTTAGACAATTTTTGGTCATATTACCCCCCCCCCCCCACCCCCCACTACCATTCCCCATTGTAGACACAAATGAATTTAAATATCAATATCCAATATGGTTAATTATGGTTTCATGTCTTCTTTATCTATAACTTTATAGATTATAATCATAGCCATTACAAGGTTGTTTCTGTCCATTATAGTAACCGCTCTCTTCCATTAATATTTTAGCATTCAAAATCATTCATTAAAATATGTAATTATAAGCATTCTATCAATTCCTTAAATTGATTTAAAATGTAAAAAGAACAATATCCCAATGTTGATAACAGACAATGAAATGATTAAGTCGATTGGTTTTACAGTCGCACATAGAACTATTTTAACATATCTGGTAAATCTATTGGCTGTAAATGTTTGCAAATATTGTTCCCATTTGGCAGATAAATTAGTAGTTTCGTCTTTATGTTCAGATCTGTCTATTAATCACGATCTATTCACTTCAGTCTCAACTTTTGAACATGTCTATTACAAGGACATTTAGTTTGGTTAAATGGAATCTACTCCACCAAGGTTTTACATATGATGTGTACGATAAAATTAGAATTGAATTCCATCAGTAATAAGACTAATTGTGACCGTATATATGTGATGTAGATTTTTTGTCCGATAAAGGAACAGGATTATTCTTATTATAGGACTTTACAATGAAGCTGCCGAATGACAGAATATAACATCATAGCCACCTGGAACAGTGACAGGAAATCATAGAACCAGATAGAATTTGAACAATTAAATATTTGATCCAATCTAAAATTAAATCCTATCTGCTCCCCAATTTGGATATGTCGCCTACATAGCGACATATATGATAGGGGAGCATTCATAAGGATATTAATTTATTAAGATTGATATTTGATGCTTCAATATTTTGATGGGGGCTCAAACCAAAAAGTGATCGGTACATGGATCAGGATTTGATTTTGTGAACCCAGTAAAAATGTTGATATTTGCCTGGAACTGTTCTGGCACATGGAATTCCAGTGGTGGGTGGTAAATTAAGTTCTGCCTTTGTCCGGGGTTGTTTTGAATTGCTGGCTATATCTAAGAGCTGGCTTTTACTATGATGAGGACAAGCATTTTACATTTGTTTCCTCAAGTGAGCCAGATGATTATTTCTTCTCTATTATAAATTCTGAAACATTTATGATCCACGCTATGTCGATAAATTCTAGACAACAACAGTACCACATGGATTGTAATGCTGTAAAGTTCTACATGAACTGACTTTCAAACAAACCATCGGTTTTGATATAAGCATATGCATGAAATATTTGTTCAGTGTAAAATACTCTACAAAACGTAGACAGGAACAAGGAGGCCAAGAAGTTGGAGCAACTCTATCTGCCCATATCTGCTCCTGTGATGGATGGGCAGATCAAATCAATGGAACCCTCAAAAGTACAAAAGTACTTTAGTTTTCATCCATTTCAAATATTAGCTGTGTGAAACAAGAAATTATGCGAATGAGTAATACAAGTGCAAGTCCAATTGTGTTAATTTAGAGCTGGTGGAAAACTACTTGATATGAATAGGCAAAGCCAGAAACGAGAGGAAGAAGTATTTCTCCGCTCGCTTCTAGGCTTTGCCTATTCATATTAATACATTAATTAATAATACCCATACCTAGTTAATTTTTTTATTTCAAGCTCCCATGGTACCAACTATCCATCAATTTAGACAGACAAATTCACAACCTGTATCCAGATTTCACAGTCTTACTCGCCACAACAGCTCCTTTTTCTCGGACGCCTACAAATCCATTATCAAAATCACAAGCGGAAAACGAACTCCGCAATTACCATGATTACACGCATTCTTTCACCAACACTGAGTTTATATTATAAATACGATTGAGCCACCAAACACGGAAAAAAATAGTCAGGCACGGCGGAGCCGGGGCTACGCTGAAGCCCCCCCAATAATTTGGCCAACTTTTCTAAAACTCGTATGATGTCAACGCAAAAATACTTCAATGAATATGTATTTTCGAAATGAATAGTAAAATGAATTGTCTGCGTCGCATATCTACCGCATAACTAAAACTATTTACAACTGTCCAGCATTAGTGGGCCAGCCAAAGCTCTAGAATTTTTTTTACCGACATTGTTTAGTAATATTTAGGTTCACAAAAGGACGGTTAATAGTGTTATACCATATAAAAGATGGTAGAGATAAATGATTAAATCCTCACACCATGTACCGTATGCCACTAATTACTAAGACGAAATGCCGCTAAAAACATATGACTCCTTTGTCCTGGACGTTTCGTGATATCAGCGAAGATAAAATACTGTTATTTGATTGTTCAGACTTGCATTCATCAAAATTAGAATGAAAATGGACTAGAATAGAAAATACCCTGCGTGTCCATGCCGCCATGAGAATGTCCAAACCCTCGCCCAGTCAAGACGTTACCGGAACGCATTGCGTATAATTACAAGTCCTTGTGCCCAAATACACGCTGTCGGTTTTCATTTTTCACAAATTCATTGGCAATTTCGGTCAGGTTGATGAAGTCTGTGAGATTCTTTACGATGAATATTTACAAAATGTTGGGAAAACAGGCAACACAAATAGAGTTTACACAGGCGAGGATTTCTTGTTTTATTGCTCGGAAATACGCTAGAACGCCTCTCCGGCCATCTAAGACCCCTGGAGCTTCCGGGGCCTAGGCGGCCCCTGGACCCTCGCCTAATTGTGCTGTGATAGTGGCCCCCGCAATCAGGAATTGCTTCCGCCGTGCCTGATAGTGCATGACAATACCCACATGATGGTACCGCATAAGCATCAGATTAGACATTCAGTAACTAGCCATCATCCAAATTGTTTTTTCCTATGTTCTGAGTATCTATTATGAATACGCCTGAACCACCAAACTTGGAAAACATATACTACGTGACAATACCTACATGATGGTACCATATAAACGTCAGATTCGCCATTCATTAACTAGCCATCATCCAAATTGTTTTTTTTTCTCCTGTTCTGAGTATATAAATACGACTGAGCCACCAAAGTTGGAAAACATATTCTACGTGATAATACCCACATGATCGTACCACATAAGCGTCAGATTAGACATTCAGTAGCTAGCCATCGTCCAAATTGTTGTTCTCTGTGTTCTGCCCTTGTAAGTGGTTTAAAACCACCAAACTTGGTACACATACAATACGAGACAATGCCAACATGGTGTTACATATTAGCGCCAGATTAGACATTCAGTAGCTAGCCTGAAATGTCCGTATGTATGTCACAGATAACTTCCGTTGACACTCTTCCAATTGGCTTAGAGTCACCAAACATGGTACACATATACTATACCTACAGGTTGGTACCATGTAAGCGTCAAATTCGACATTCAATAGCTAGCCATCGTCCAAATTGTTTTCCCCCATGTTCTAAGCATATAATTATGACTGAGCCAACAAACTTGATACACAAATATTACGCGACAATACCTACATAAAGTTAACATATGAGCTCCGACAGCCAGTAGCTAACCATCGTCCGAATTGTTTTCCCTGTATTCTGTCATTGCGAGTAGTTTTGGGCCACCAAACTTGGTACAAATATACTACGAGGCAATGCCCACATGACGGTACCATATAAGCGTCACACTCGGAATTCAGTAGCTAGCCATTGTCTAAATTGTTTTCCCCTATGTTCTGGGTACATAAGTATGGGTGAGCCACCAAACTTGGTACACATATACTACGCGACAATGCTTACATGATGGTACCATACAAGCATTAGATTCGACAGCCGGTATCTTGCCATCGTCCAAATTGTTTTGCGTATATAAATACGACTGACCATATTGAACCATTCGATAGTTTATACGTACAGTGGCTGTACGTAGTACATACATATACTAGCTGAATAGTAAGCATCCGATCCAACATTCAGTAGCATGCCATTGTCCATAATTAATTTCTGTGTCTATCTTCATCAATAACGTGTTTTTCCATTGATGCATCGCATAGAGGTACAATGCACGTAGAAATAGCTTGCATAGAAAAGCTCTTGATGGATATTTGGGTTACGTTACCAACGGCTGGCTAAGCCCTTTTGGGTGGGTGCTGAGGGAGCTTCTGGAAATTGGGGCCTACTAGGAACTGGCATAAGGCATTCCAAACAGGGTGACATGGTGCACCGTGTTGGACCTCCTAGGAACTCCATGCCATACAGTTTGGAGCTCGGTAGACAAAGGATGGCCTATGCCATACCATGTGGCGGCATGGGGGGAACTGCATAGCTGGAACTCTAATCCATCCAGATCAGAACACCAAACTGGGCATGGTGTATCCCATTTGAATAACCGGCATATGCCATTGTACAAGGGAACTCAGCTCCGAATTTCAAGAAGCTCCCTAATTCTCATGAATAGCAACCGTAGACACCATTGCAAGTGGTTTAAAGCTATCAAATTTGGTACAAATGTAGTACGGGACAATACCTAAATGATGGTGCCGTTAGTTCCACAATCCACCGCTAGGGGGCGAATAGGTAACTGTCATCTGACAAATCAAATATTCTGTTATATTTTTTATACATTAAAGCTCTAGAGGGTCTCCAAATTCATATTACATATGAAACTGAGAATTAAACAGAAGCTTATCTCAGTTAAGCGACCGTGACCTATTATTTCAAGGTGATATACTTTTTATTGTGATATAAAATGAAAAAAAGCTAGCTAGGCTTTCCAAATTAATACTATGTATACATCTGGCTATGGGCAAGAGGTGACCTTGTCCCATTTCATCCAGGTCAGATTATATTTCAAACGATACTTCATCAAGAATTGCATCTACATTGTCCAAACATATACTACATAAGCTAGCCTAGGCCTGAATTTTATTGAATATCATTGACCATGGACTATTTTCTTAGGTCAAATCTGATGTTAAGAGTAAGCTCTCCAAATACATGTTTCTTATGTAATTAAGTTAACAAAAGACCAGAGAATTGTTGAGGAGGACTGACCTTGATCTATATTTCCAAGATCAATTTACTTGATTTGATTATGAGCTATATAGAAGAGTAAATGTAGAGCTAAGAATATGGTTATGCTTTACCAATACCTCTACGCAATTTTTCCCGTCAAGTGAAGCCTAAGCAAAAGCTGAGCTGGCTCAACTGGTCATACTCCCAAAAATTGAACGTGGTGTTGTTGTTGCACTGAGAGTATGATACCTTACATGTTGATTTTATTTCTCTAAGTGCTGTTTGTTTATGTTTGTGTTTTCCTCACAATCTAATCTGCTACACGGGCCTAAAACTGCTGAAAACACACACCAGACTGAATGCTGATAAATCTCAAGTTGTAAGTCACATTCTCTGGGCAATCTCGTGGTGGGACATGTAGTATAGTATATATAAAAATACAAATATACCAAATTGACAAATCAGCATGTAATACAAATAATAGAGATTAATAATAATCATAATCGACAACAAAAATAGAATAATTATTTTTACTTGATGTACTCAGTTCCGATATTGTCAACTAAAGAAATGTCAGCTGAAAGTGAAGGGCTCTACGTCTCCTCGGAGATAAATAGTTGGGTCCGCTGCCATGTTTAATGTTTTTTCCTAATGTTAGAAACGTTCATTAAATGTAGCTATGAAAATGCTTTGTTCATTTTTCACACTTTATCTTATCAATCTAATCACGATCTCTAGAACGTATCGTCTCTCTATTACTTTACAATTATATTTTTTTTTCTTCAGGAAATCAGAAGAATATGGTTAACAGGTTTAAACTTCAGGGGCATGGAAAATAATTATGGTCATTTCATTAAGAATAATAATATAGTCTTCTCTATGCTGTAATAATATAGTCTTCTCTATGCTGTAATAATATAGTCTTCTCTATGCTGTAATAATATAGTCTTCTCTATGCTGTCCGAGCCATATTTCTACTGATAGTCACAATGAGTTGATAATGTCACAATATAAAAATAAATGTGCCAGTGTTTCTGTTTTACAGAAAGAACATAATGGACACCATGTTATTTTCATTTATTAATAAATTTTGAATGGAGAGAAATCCGAGCATAATTTTAGATTGCAAATTCCATAGAGTGGAGTAGTAGTGTCTACTGAATTCAAGGCCAATTGACCTCAGAAATTTGCATATTTGAGGAGGAAAGGAGGAGGAGAGGTCAAGTGCACTATAGTTCCGGCAGAATGACCAAAAAGCTACCTCCAACACAGGAGAGTTCCAATTGTTGCAGGGAATGTATTCATCCGCGGTGATGCGATCTGGCGGTGATGCGGTCGCGGAAAAAAGCTTCCGCGGAGAAAAAGTAGTCCCCAGACTTCAAATGCGCTGCATGGTCCGATGGGGTCGAGTGAGGTATCAAAGTGAAGCATTCGTGAAGGGGCATCTGATGGGCTGGGCGTGGGATTGAAATATCGGCATTCTGCGCATGCGCGGTGGCCAAAGGTTATGGAAATAGACGTTTTGGGGTCTAGGGGAGCCACTAATGGTCCGATGGGGTCATATGAGGTATCAATGTGAAGCATTCATGAAGGGGCATCTGACTGGACTAGGGGCTTGGGCGTTGTCATCATTCTGCGCATGCGCGGTGGCCAAAGGGTATGGAAATAGACGTTTTGGGATCGAGGGGAGCCCCTAATGGGTCGATGGGGTCATATGAGGTATCAAAGTGAAGCATTCGTGAAGGGGCATCTGATGGACTGGGTGTGGGGTAGGAATATCGGCATTCTGCGCATGCGCGGTGGCCGAAGGGTATGAAAATAAACGTTTTGGGGCTAGGGGAGTCACTAATGGTCCGATGGGATCATATGAGGTATCAATGTGAAGCATTCATGAAGGGGCATCTGACTGGACTAGGGGCTCGGGCGTTGTCACCATTCTGCGCATGCGCAGACAGGGAATTGTGGGAAAAGGGTATGGAAATAGACGTGTTGGGGTTTAGGTGGGCCCCTAATGGGCCGATGGAGTTGTATGAGGTATCAATGTGAAGCCTATGCGAAGGGGCATCCAATCATGGGTGGGTGCATGTAAAATATTTCCTGAAAAAAAAACAGAACACGGACTTTATCGAAAAATCCAGGAAAATGCCTATATGGGGTCAACCTCCCCACAGCGCATGCTCCATTTCGCAGGCTCCATTACCATCCCTGCCACCAATAGCGGAAGTTGACCTTTACTACGTTGCTATGACGTATAGGGGAAAACCAACCAACGCACGGTTCAGTTTGAATCCGGCCGAACAACTCCTTTAGTGTTGCACATGAGCGAACTACTTTTCATATGCTCTGTCCAGATAAACAGGGAAAACTATCTCCAGATAATTCCTTTTAACGCTAGGTCAACAGAGGTATTATGCAGACTTGAAAAGTAATGGAAATGTTCGGTAAACATCTAATTTACAATATATGATGTCACTTCCGGCGATGTGCGCGAAGGCCCCGAATCCGGTCCAAAAATCTGACTGGTGGCTGGGGTGTTATATTAGACCCCCAGCGAGGTGGTTGATATGGGGTATGGGGGGTATATAGGTCGCCGGGCTTATTGGGGCTTGCCTATCAATAGAGTTATCTCCCCCTAGTTCCAGGGTGGGTGTATGTAAAAATTTTCCTGAAAAAATACGGAACACGGACTTTATCCTAAATTACGGGAAAATGCCTATCTGGGGTATGGGGGGTATAGGACCATCCTGGGAAACCTACTTCTCGACATTTGCGGTATAGGTTGTGGGGTCTCGTTTTCTTAGTCTCGTCAAGACAAACATGATAGGAAGTGTCGCGGAGCGAATCGTTGAAATTTTTGGAAAAAGTTCAGGGAGACCATATAGTCCCATTCTAGGCGTATAGGACCAATGTTTGCCCCACTGGGAAACCTACTTCTAGACATTTGCGGTATGGTTGTTTGGATTTGTTTTCTTAGTCTCGTCAAGACAAACATGATAGGAAGTGTCCCTGCACGAAACGGTGAAATTTTTGAAAAAAGTTCAGGGAGACCCATATAGTCCCATACTAGGGGTATAAGACCAATGTTTGCCCCACTGGGAAACGTATTTCTAGACATTTGCGGTGTGGTTGTTTGGATTTGTTTTCTTAATCTCGTCAAGACAAACATGATAGGAAGTGTCCCGGCACGAAAGAGAGTCACCGAGACCTGGGTAGGCCCATAGGCCTATACTGCATGGCTATGGGTGTATAGGTCCATACGGGGTGGACGTGTTGGAGTCTAGGTGAGTCCCTGGTGGTCCGATGGGGTCGTATGAGGTCTTATTTTGAAGCTCTCATGCAGGAGCACTTGACTACACTAATGGTTCGTACGTTGTCAATAGTCTGCGCATGCGCAGCCTGGCCGTAGTATAGAAAGCAGGCATTTTGGGGGTGTGTGTGTGGGTGTGTTTGGGTTAGAGATGGGCTATTCACGGTTCGAATGGGTCGTGTGAGGTATCCATGTGAAGCCTATGTGAGGGGGCATCTGATGGACTGGGTGTGGGGTAGAAATAGGGTCATTCTGCGCATGCGCGGTAGCCAAAGGGTATGGAAATAGACGTGTTGGGGTCTAGGTGGGCCCCTCATGGGCCTATTGTGTTGAGTGAGGTATCCATGTGAATCCTAGGTGTGGCAGCATCCACCTGGACTAACATTCACGTGGATTGGTGGGTCTGCGCAAGTGTGTGACGTCACTTCCGGTTTTTCAGAATGCTCAAACACTACCTCCAAACCCAGAAGAGTTCCAATGTTCTCTTAGACGTCCAGATGTTCAACCTCCGGGGTTCTCCGGAAGTGCGCGGCATCACCGGAAGTGCGCGGCATCACGCGCGGATGAATGTCGGGTCAAAAGGTCACATCCAAGTCAAAAGGTCTCCCTTTCGGCAAGGTTCGGAGGGGACAATGTTGCGGCATCGATAGTCAGAGCTTGAACCCCAAAAGGGGATTGTAAATTAACCTGGGAAGGATGGGCAGTTCCATTTGGACCAATCACTGGTCGAGAAAAAGAGCCAATGAGCAATCGATAAAAGAACCAATGGACGGGTACTAGGTACACGTCGACAACCTACATCTGGGTACTAGGATGCTTTCGCCTACGTCCGCGCCTACATCCGGGTTCTTCTGGGTTTCCCAGTGGGTTTTTCCCGTCTTCCATCTGGGTACTGTGGTTTTACATCCGGGTTCTCGTCTTACATCCGGGTTTTTCCATATTTAAAAATACATAGAACTTATAGTAATAAACTTAATCTATACGTGTTGGACGAGTCTTAACTCACCGTCTTATGAAATGCCCGCTCCAAACCTAGACCAAAACACGTACTTGGTCTGTGGGCTGATTTCATTGGCTCTCTATTTTACTATAGTGCTCTTGCATTCTAACATTGATGGGTTACATTTTGGCCCCATCCTACACCACTGATTTCAGTTTGACTGAATCTCCACATTGGGCATTTATGCATTATGAATAAAACACACAAGACAGGGTTTTTTGGTGAGATCTCATTTTTTATTCAGTGAACAACAACAACGTGAGAACAACCACGTGAAAACTGAAGCCCAGAACAAGGGGCTTGCACATTGAAAGAACTGAAGCCCAGAACAAGGGGCTTGTAAACTTAAGCCCAGAACAGCGGGCGTGTGTACATTGAAAGAACTTAAGCCCAGAACGGGGCTTGTACATTGAAATGATGGGCGGCCCAGTCATATACGAGTACATCGCGGTCCTCGGCCTTGGGGTACTCGTCAAACATCTGTACGATGGTAGATAAGGGTCTTCCCCGGCATCGATGGTACAGGTAAAACAAGCAATATTGTTCGCACACGCTGCTGGCCAGGGTTTGCAACGTTTGACTGTTCCAACACCACGTCTCTGTGCCTTGATCCATGAAGTCTGTTAAATCGGGATGGAGGGGTGGCAGGCCGTACGGGTCAAAGTATTCCCCCTGCTGTTCTGTCAAGTACACGCCCACCCGATGTTCACCGGGCCGATCCATCGGGTCCGTGTTGAGAAGCAGCAGGATACATACGGTCTAATGGGAACACATCTCGGGCGAACACCCCTTGAAACACCATACGTGTCTCTGGGTCATTCTCCAGCACGGTGGTTATCTGATCTGTATCCATGTTAGGTGAAGAAGTCACACAGGACGTTGCGCGCCTTGTCCACTTGAATGATGTTGTCAAACTCGGCGTAGCAGATCACATTGACGGTGCTCCGGAGGGCTCGTTGAAAGTGGATTTCCAACCGTGAATTGCCTTGCTTGGCCAGGGCCAGCTGATGGTCGTTCTCTAAGGTGGGGGTCAGATCGAAACAGAACAACGTGTATCCGTTCGCGTAGTGCTCCCGACTGATGAAATTCCCTTCGCCCTGGTTGATTTGACCGGTGGCTGTAAACAGGCTCTGATAGGCTCGAATGAAATTCCTGCGCCCAAAGTTCGGTGTTAAGGCCGTGGCTGGCACCTGTTGTCCATCCACATGCAGGGCCACAAAATTGATGCCGAAATGTTTAAAGTCAAACGGATTCTCTGGGTAGGCTCCGCTGAAACTGGTATTTTCCACACAGGCCAGGATCAATCGCTTGGGTAGTTCCCCAGGAACAGGTTTTCTTTGTTGGCGCTCATATTTCCAGCAGACACAGAGAACACTTTGGTTTGTACACGTCGGATAGGGTACTGGGCTGGTTTTGTTTCCAAGGCTTTCATGTGTCCCAATTGGACGGCTGGATTCGGTTTCACTTTTCGGACATACAGGACTGCGTCTTCGATGACAATCTTATAGTCAGCTGCATGCGCCTCTACGTTAGTGGCCATCAAGGCGAAGGTCGGAGGCGCCCGTATCAGTCGGATTTTGATGGGGATCTTGTTCAAGAGGTACCGGTCTTGCATGAAGATGTCTGCGTGCAGTCGACCTATGAGATCCACCGCGCCGCCGTTCGCGGTCAAAGCCTTCCGTTTGCTATATCCCGTATTGTCGTTCTCTGCGCCCATGTGCTCGGCTTTGTCCTGGTAGAATAAAGCGGCTGTAAGTTGAGATTTTTTAGCCTCTCGCCCATGCGACAACAGCGTCTCCATGTAGGCTCGATAGGGGTACGTGTTGGTCGAGTCACTGATGAGTTTGTCGCTGAGAAATATATCCACCTGTTGAAACATCGAGTGCAGCCAGAGATTCGTGGGGCCCACCGTTGCTTGGTCGGCGATTCTGGTGCCATCTCCATTGGTGATCTTGGCTTTCACATACACATACAAGTATGTATGGGCTAAATCCACATAGGCCGTATCCGCATTACTGATGGTGAACTCGATGAGCCCTGTTGCGTTGATGCTGGACAGCGGGAGATGCTCCACCCATAATCCTTGTTCGGCACTGGTCTGTGTGGGCGGAACGGTCCACAAATCAAATTCACTGTTGGTGGAGGGGCAGGACTCGGCGTGGATCAAGGACATGTTTTAAGAAAATATATCCCGGGTCTTCGATGTGCGTCGTCGCTGGGTCGGTCGTCGACTGGTGCGTGGTCTCGGTGGTGCAGGTCTTTTATTCCCTACGGTACGTTATGCTTTGGCCACCAAGACGCCTCCCGCTTCTTTGGCCCGCCGTTTCAAGGCTTCTTTGGGTGCCGTACCCCCCAAGACATCACCGGCCACTTGCAGTCCACTGCGTACCGCTTCTTTGCCGATTGCTTTCACCCCACGCGTCACCAAGGGCAGGAACGTTTTGACGATGCTGCCGAGTATGTTCCCCAGTTCCATGTCCTCGTTGCATGCGTGCATCACTGAAAACCGGAAAGCCGCCCCCGGCCTGTTGGTCATAATAGTCCACATAGCTGCGTGCATCGCATTCGTAAGGTACCTTCATTATACAAAGTGGGGAGCACGTGCTTGTCGAAAATGAAGTGTCAGCACCACTTTCCCGCGTTCGAATGCCACCGGTCGTCCCGTGTCATCTCTTATATCCACCGTGATCGTGTTGATGTGGGTTTGTCGTACGGGCAGGTAGAGCATGTGGGTAAAACTGTGGGTGACTTGATCGCCATACTTATTTTTAATGGGCACCACCCGTAACAGAGGTGTGTTGATATCGCCCACGATGTTGTTTGTCCACCACGTCCGAGTCCGTACATACCCGACTTCATATCCATCGGGATCTCGCCTTGGTGGGCGGTGGGACCAGCGAACGTCTGTAGATCGAAGCCCAGCATTTGCTGTAGGATAGGACTCAGTACGACACTCGCGTTGGCGGTGACGATAAGCTGTGCCTTTTCGTTGTGTGCGTTGTAATCGAAGTCCACGTGATTCTTGAAGGGATAGGCTTGGATGGGTTTTGAACTATTCGTGACCTCCCGTAGAGCCTTATAATGCAACAGTCTTGACAGCCCACCCATGAACTCCTTGGGAGTATCGTATTGGCCTTCGGGGAGGGTGAGTCGGGTGTCTTTTCCTTCGTAGGTCACCTCGTACCACACTTCATTTGCTCGCACGTTGTACCACGAGTAATCCACAAGGCCACATTCCCTCGTCCAGGTAAATGCAACGGTTGCGGTAACTGGGTCACGTACTTGGCCACGGTATTGTCAGGAAACACATCCAGCGAACTGTTACTGGGTAGGGTGAGGTGAAACATGGTGACTGAGCTGTCCTGCTGCTGCTGTTGGTTTTAATAGGTGTTCCAAGCCTTGGGCGGTTGTGTCCGGCGTCGTGTTCGTCGCGTTGACTTGCTACGTGTCACGGCTCTGGAGATGTGGGGTGTCCTGATCGAGGATGGTTTTTTAAAGGTCTGGAAAGAAGGTGCCCGTTGTGGTGGTGGTGTTTTCGGGGGTGACTCCGGTTCCCATTCGGATTCCCAAGAAGGTAGTGGCCCACTCGGCGATTGCTGGATTCGCTGCATAAAGGCCCAGCGGTGGGGGTTCCCCACCAATTCCTGTGGTACATGCATGTCTTTCAAGCCTTGAGCGAAGACCTCCCATCCTCGAGGATCCGTGTGCGACCTGCGTTTACGCATCAGGTCATTCACTAAATCCGTCATGTGGGTGCCGTGGACCACCTGATTCTGTACCAGGAGTTCGCCTTTATCATTCCAAGTCATGTTAGGATTCTGTTTCATCCGTTGTAATACCAGGCCAGCTTGTTTCCTGAACGATGCAGGTACACTCTTCAGCACTTCGTCTTCCATCCACTGTGGGGCTGTGGGTGGTACCCCTGGTAATGGCGGCTGTTGGAGCGGTGCTGAGGTCGGCTGTGTGTCACGTGGTGGTGGTGGTGGTGATGGTGGGGTAGACAGGGTTTTGTATTGGTCCATGAACGTCATGTACCGTTGAAGCGTCTCATTGTACCGTTGTACTTTCTCACTGTCGCTTAACCCTGGTCTCTGTAAGATCTGTTGCATCTCTCCATCGAGGGTGTTTATGGTCTTCACCGTAGGTGGTACAGGGTAGGGCGATTGGAGGTTTTGAAGGAACCGTGGTTCGACGAGGACCATTTTTTTTTCGTGTGGTTCATTGTCGGCCGAAGAGTCCACCCAATACTGGACCCAACACGGAAGCGGCCAACGTTGCTAAGATGGCCCCGAGAAAGCCGCCTTTCTGTAACACCTTTTTCTTTTGTGTTTGAGGGACCCGCTTCTGGACTAAGGCTCGGAGACCTGTCTTATGCTTGGCCAACTTGGTCTTCTGAGCCGGAGTCAGTGGTACGTTGCCTTTTAACAGGGTGTACCCGATCTCGCACAGACAGCGTACAAGGTCAGGGTCCGCACCGCGTACAATGGTTCGGACCAACTCGGGAGGGGCCGTCTTCAATACACGGAGCGTCGGAGCGTGCTTCCGTACTCGCGCAGACATCCTGTACAACTAATGCTTGAACCCACAACTCTGCTCTTTTTATCTACTTCAGAGACAAAGTCAACCATGCTGTGGTATTCATTCTTTTGAGTATCCCCATCATCAAACACACACACAGCCCAGCTGGGAGAGCCACTGTGGGTGTGTTTACATTATTTTTGCAAGTACACGTGGTGAGTCTCTCCGGGAAAGATGCCGGTCCGTAGTCGAAGGCGGTCGGGGGTGGCTTGCTTGAGGTCGAAGAGCATATACCCGTGCTCAGGGGTTGTCGTATCTTTGAAGGCTTCTAACGCAAACGGTGTGCAGCCGGGATACATCTGTCTCGCCAGGTGCAGCACTTGAGTGGTATCGGGTTTTTGAAGACCACCAGGTAGTGGGCATTTAAGCTGATGTTCCGATGTTCTTTGTTTTACTGAACAGATTCTGCACAATGTAGATGATGCTGAGCCGTCGATGATGGCTGCCTTTGGTAAAGAGTTGGGTGATCCGCGCATCCGTCTCCGCCATGAGATCATCCAGAACCACCAAGGTGTCGGGTTCCAAATCGGCCAGGTTAGGTAGGCCTTCCACGAACGTGATGTGGGGCATTGCTGCATACGCGGCCTGCCATTCTCCGTAACACCACACGGCTCGGGCAATGGGTGGGGTGATCATGCTGTCGGCGTGTTGAAGGAGCTTCCGGACGAAGTGCGTTTTGCCGGAACCCGTCGGTCCTGCGATGACGCAAGTGAAGGGATGTTGCCAACGGGGGTCCATGGTTCGAGCTGTATCCGCTGCCGTGGTAACCTGCTCTTGTAAATTTCGTACGAGCGAACTGGAGTGGTGGTGGGTACAATGTCGGTCGTCGTTGTCTGGTCACTGTGAGGGATGATGGTGGTGGGTACAACGTCGGTCGTCGTTGTCTGTTCACTGTGAGAGATGGAATTCGGTGGGTTTTCAGACGTAGTGGGTGTACTTGGTGTAGGTGTGGAGCTTGGTGTGGAGCTCGTTGTGGTTTGTACACGGGGGGTGGTGATGACTGGGCTCGATACGGGGTTGACTGGTGCTATCTGTAGACCGGTTTGACTGATGGCTGGTGTTCTCAGTTGGTTAAGTAGCGCGCTGACATAGGCTACGTCGTAAAACACACCTCCGTACCACACACTCAGCAGGGTTAGCACTATGACCACAAAGCCCACTTGCGCTTTGCGCGGTTTGGGAGACGCTGTGTTCAGAGGCAGCTGCTGCTGGTCCATATCACTGTGGTCGGACGTGGAATGAAGGATGACGGCAGTGGTGTCTGGCTTTATAGTCGTTTCACCTGGTTGGCAGCGACCCAGGAATTGAAGGAACTGGGCCAGCCTTGCCATTTGACGAAATGAAACAGTTTGCCACGTCGACGTTCCGTTTTCAAAATCTGCTCCACCGTGTAGTAGTCTTGCTGCGTTTTTACGACAGGCTGTAATTCCGTCTCGTAAAACGTCCCTAGCAACGGTTCCCCTTGAAGATCTTCCAGTTCATAGACTCGCCGCTGTCGGGGTAGGCGCCGTTTAATCAGGAAGTGCTCATCGCTCCAGTTGGGCAAGTAACTTTTCTCAAATTGACCTTTGACTTTACTGATCCGTACAGGGTCCCCGACCTTGAACACCGCCTTCGTCGTTCGCTGCGATTGTCTGGGGTACAAGACACGCCGGACTTGGGCTTCATTGCGTTGGGTCACGGTAATGGGGGCTCTCTCTATACTCCGATGATAGGCTTGATTGTAACCCCTCACAAGTTTCGGGAGAACATCGATGTACCGCCTTGTATTCTTATAGGTGAAATATTTATACATGCGGCCTTTGAATGTCCTGTTGAACCTTTCCACCACGGAAGCCTTGGTCTCGATGTACGTATGGAAGAAAAACACCTTCTGGGCTTTCAGAAACTTTTTGAACGGTCTGTTGAGGAATTCCGTGCCTTCGTCGGTTTGCAAATACAAAGGTTTGCGCCCGGTCTTGAAGATGTCTTTGAACGCCGCTATGAGATTCGCCCCCGTTTTCGTCCGGATGGGTACCACCCACGCATACTTGGATAGGATATCGAT